>WNWU01014920.1:8843-33610 GCA_012654045.1 Ptyas mucosa | reverse complement strand
AAGAGGGATGAGAGGGAAAGAGGGGGGAGAGAGGAGGGAGAAAGAGATGAGAGCAGGGAGGGAGGGGGAGAGAGAGAGGAGGGAGAGAGATAAGAGAGAAAGATAAGAAAGAGAGGGATGAGAGAGAAAGAGGGGGAGAGAGGAGAGAGAGGGGGGAGAGAGGAAGAGTGCACAGAGGAGGGAAGTGGCCAGGAGGCATCACCTGCTCCATCCCGAGACTGGACAGAGAGTCCTGGCCTCTCCCACAATTTCTCCACTGCACCTATCTCCTTCCCATGTGGAGAAAGCCGCGAGGTTGCAGGGCGGGAACAGCATTCCTGCTGGAAGCCTCTCTCCTGTAGGGACTTCCCTCCGACAGGCCTCCCGCCCCAGCCCAAGGCCCGGATTCCATGCTACCTTCTCCCTCTGGAGTCGCTCGACCTCCGCCTGGGCAGCTTGCATGTTCCTCCGGGCGGCCTGGGCCTCCTGTTCCGCCAAGGCCCGGTTCTGGGCCACGAGCTCCTTGTCCCTCTCCAGGCGACTCACCTCCGCCTCCATCTGTTTGTGGACGTTTGCAAGCTCCGCTGGTGGGAGGGAGGGGAGGGGAGGGGAGGGGAGGGGAGGGGCAGATAAAGTTTGGGGGGGGGGGAGCTGCGAAGAAGGGGTGCCCTGCCAATCCCTCTGCCCAAGGATCAAGGGCTACGATTACCGTGTTTCCCCCAAAATAAGACCGGGTCTTATGTTAATTTCTGCTCCAAAAGACACATTATGGCCTATTTTCCGGTTAGGTTTTATTTTGGGAGAAATACAGTACTAAACGCCTCCGTCTGCCGACGATCTTAACTAGGGTGTATTTTTTGGGGTAGGGTTTATATTACGAGCATCCTGAAAAAAATCGTGCTAGGGCTTATTTTCCGGTCGGGTCTTATTTTCGGGAAAACAGGGTACATGCAAAGGGGAGATTCTGATACCCGGCCGATCCGGGGGTAAGTTGTCCCCTGGGCACAGCTTCGTCTCCTGGGCCGGAGGCAGATAAAGGGGGTCTCTGAGTGGGTCCACACTCCACTAAAAGACCCCATCCTCCCTCTCCCCAACAAGGGATGGAAGGAAAGCACTCCTCCATTCCCCTCTATCTCCTAGTACCTTGCAAGGCCTCTTTGGCCAGGAACAAGCTCTGGCTGCCCGTTTCCAGCTGCTCCTTCCGGGTGTCCAGGTGGGCCAGTCTTTGCTGGGTCTCAAACAGCGAGGCTTCCAGGGAGTCCTTTCCAGATCTAGCCAGAACAAGGATCGCCTCGGTCAGGTTGTGATGGGAGGGGGTTAGGCTAAGCCTCATTGTCTTTGCAGTCAGGCCTCCCGGCTGCGGCTCGAGGGTTAAGCTACCCCCACCAGTCCTTGCTGGCGCGCTAGTCACCTCGGACCAGAGGGCAATGATGAGCGCTGAGCCCAGATCTGCTTCCCCAGGACAGAAAAGGGATTCGGCTACTGCGTGGCTGCAGGAAGAGCCCCCACCACACACCCCTCCAAGACCTGTTTCTGGCCAGCCGTCATCCTTTGAGAAAGGAGAAAGAACAGCGGGAACTTGTTCCGCCCTAGGCTTCCCCAGCAGCACGAAGCCGAGCCCTCGTCCTGATAAACCTCTTTTATTTAATTGACAAGTGAATTCCTCTCCGGCAAAAAGTCTGTCCTCTCCCACAGTCTTTCAAGATAGTTCACAATGACCGACCTTTATCAGGCTTGGAGAGCGGCCAGGCCGATATTTTTCATTGGCGAGAATGCAGGAATGAACTAATCGTCTCCTGCAAACTCCACTCCCCTGTCGCTCCTCTTTTATTCCCTCTGGGAGGAGCCATTCATCGTCCACCTGTGGCTTTACTTCTGAGTCGACCCTTGTTCTTTAGCTGTTCCCTTTGTCTGGCCACTCTGTACGTGAGCATTCTGGGAACAGGCTCCAGCTGTTCATCAGCCTCACTGATGTCTGACTCTGAAGGCAGCTGATAACTGGCAGACGGCCCTGGCCCTCTCTCTGCCTCTGACGCAGAGCCCTCACTCGAGCCTTCCCCAGACTCCAGGACTGGCCCATGTTCCTCCCCAACCTCCTCACTGTCCGAATCTGCTGCCAGATCCACTGGTGGGTCACAACAGAACTGTCCCAAACTCCTCCTTGCTCTTCTGTCAGCCCGAGCGCAGGAGCTGCCATGCCACTATGGGGTTGCGAGCACACCAGCGTTCCTTTTGTGACCACCGCCACTCAGGCACCCACCTGAGGCCAGCGAGCTCCTCCAGCAAGCAGTGGTTCTCCCGCTCCAAAGCGGCCACCTGTACCATCAGCCCGGCCTTCTCCTTCATCAGCGTCTCCTTCTCCTGGGCCACCCGGAGCGCAGATTCCTTCTGGCGCTCCAGCTCTTGGCACGCCTGGCTCAGCTCCTTGCCGGCTGCGTTCCTTTGGCGGGACAGCTGAGGACGGAGTGAGAAAGGCCGCGGGGCTGTTGCCAAGGCTCTGCCAAGTCGGTGCCCGCCCATGCGAGCCAGAGTATAAGCCACCTCCCAGCAAGACAAAACTCTTAAAGCTTGTGGGCAACTGGGATCACAGAATGGAATGAAGGAAGGCATGCATGTGGCAAATACTGTTCAGACAGAACCATCAAGCGACTCAGGTCCAGCTAAGGATTCCCTTAAAGCAGTTTGGATCCTGCATGGAATGCCTGTTGGCACGTTTTGCAAGATTTCAACCCCCCAACCGATGTCCTGCCTACAGGGCAACCGAGAAGGGTGGAGGGGAACAGGGTTCTGCTCTAAACAGAAGGCCCCTCGGTCCGAGATCCCTGCAGCTGCTCTCTACCTGCTCCAGCTGTTCCTGGAGCTGCCTTTTCTCCCCCTGCAAGGCCAGCAGCTCCTGCTCCAGGGCCTCCTGGCTCTGCTCCACCGCCTGCAGGGAATGGCCCAGGCCTCGGCGCTCCGAGTCGAGCTCCAGTTTCTCCTGCACCAAGCGGGCCAGGTCGTCTCGGATGCAGGCCTTCTCCAGCTCCGCCTCCTGCTTCCAGCTCAGCAGACAAGCCTTCTCCTCCTCCAGCTGCCCAAAGGAGATGCCCAAGGCCACTGTGAGGGACGGCAGGTGCTGCAGCTGCTCCTCCCACCGGCACCACCCTTGGCATTTTCCCAAGGGAAAGAGCCTGGCTCTTCCCATCCCATCCCACCATCTGCCCCGTTCCCCTTGAAGCCACTGCAGAGCACGGGACACTCTGTGCCGAGAGCCATCTATGGTCACCTCAGCAAAGGCTACGGGGCCTGGCCTTTGGCTTCTGCCCCGCACACAAAACAGGCAAGGGAGACTTGGGCATGGCCCTGCAACAGTTATGGAGGCAGGGCAATTCCCCCCTTCCCGGCCGCACTCCCTACTCGCAGCCCCCTAACCTGGATGAGGATCTGGTTCAGCTCCGTTTTGTCTTGCGCCAGCCCTTCGTTGAGGGCACTCATTTTGGCAAGGGAATCGCGCATGGAGGCCTCCTCAGACTTCAGCCGGTTCAGAGCGACTTCCAGCTCGGCCCGGCTCGCCTCGTTCTAGATGGGAGGAAGAACGCAATGGTGGCAAACAGGAGCCTCTCCGCATGGAGGCCACAACCGGCTTCAGGACTAAGGGCATCATGGGCCTGAGGCCAGGGCTGCTGGCAAGCAGTCCCCTTGCTCGGTGGCGCAGTGGTTAGAGTGCGGTACTGCAGGCTCCTTCTGCTGACTGCCGGCTGCCTGCAATTTGGCAGTTCAAATCCCACCAGGCTCAGGGTTGACTCAGCCTCCCATCCTTCCGAGGTGGGTCAAATGAGGGCCCAGATTGTTTGGGGGGCAATAGGCTAACTCTGTAAACCGCTTAGAAGGGGCTGCAAAGCAGTATATAAGTCTAAGTACTATTACTATTTTCCATCCTTCCTTCCCTTTCTTCCCCAATGATTAGAATACAGTACTGCAGGCTAACTCTGCCCCACTGCCAGCAGTTCGATCCTGACCGGCTCAAGGTTGACTCAGCCTTCCATCCTTCCGAGGTGGGTAAAATGAGGGCCCAGATTGTTTGGGGGCAAGAGGCTGACTCTGTAAACCGCTTAGAGGGGGCTGTAAAAGCACCGTAAAGCGGTATATAAGTCTAACTGCTATTGCTATTGCTCCAGCCAAGGTGGGCCCAATACATAACCTGCTCCCTCCCTGTCCTGAACTTTGAGCGGGTGCCTTGCCTTGGCCAGAGCTTCAGCTGCTTTGGCCTTCTCCTCTTCCAACACCTCCTTCTCCAGAGACGCGTGGCTGAGGGCTTCCTTCGTCAGCACCAGCTCGTTCTTCAGACTGGACTTGGCGGCCTCCAGGTGCTCCAGCTGCTTGTGGCTGTCAGCAGGGCAAAGAGAGGAGGGGGCCCGGCTGAACGCAAGAGGCTCTGAGATAGACAAGCCCAAAAGAGGGCAGGCCAGAATCCCACACCCCCCATCCTTCGGGGCTCCTCCTGCCGAAACCAGGGAACCCTTGGGAGTTGGGACTCCTCTGTAGCTTTCCTACTCAATGCCCCACCATCGGCTTAGCCAGGGGGAGTACTGAGCCCTGAACAAGGCCTCTCCGCCTCTGGCTGGGTAGGGGGTCTCCAACACAGCCCCCCCCGTCTACCTCTGTTCCACTTCCTTCCAGGCACGCTCTCGATCCTTCAGGAGATCTTCCCTTTCCTCCTCCAGGGCATCGCGGTGGTGCTGGAGGTCGCTGCTGGTCAGCTGCAGTTTCTCCTTCTCTTGACGCAGCTCTTCCACTTCTCGCTCCGCAGCTCGGAGGCTCTTCTCCAAGGACAGCTTCTCACTGATTTGGGGTGGGGGGTGGGAGACAACCACAGCCTTGTGGGAGCACAGCAGAGAAGAGGTCAAGGCAGCTCTGCCCTTCCCGAGGCCTCTCGAAAGCAGAGGAAGAGCAGGCCAGCTACCAGCGGCCACGTTTTTTGAGCCTCTCGCCGATGCCTCTGCTTGAAGGGTCATCACAGAGAGCCTATTTTGGGGGAGGGGGGGCTCTGAAGCCACTGCAGCCCAAATTATGCTTTTAACAGAGAGGACAGTGGGTGGCACTCAGGCTTCACCGCTAATTAGCCACCACCATTGCAAAAATGCCCGCTCTTGGAATAAAGCAAATTAAGGGTCTGCAACTTTAAACACTCAAAGAGCCATTTGGACCCGTTTCCCACAGAAAAGAAAACACCGGGAGCCACAAAACCCTTCCCGTGTCCTGACTATTTCTTGAGCAGCCACAAAACTAGTCTATGTAGTTGAATTAAACGTTCTGTTTTTTTCTGAAACTTTCCTTTTCTTGGATTTATTCATAGTTGACCTACCGGGGGTTGAAAAGCTCAAGAAATTGCGTGCCAGCAGGCTTCGCACATTGGTGGTTGTGACGCATATTTTGAGTGACAGGGAGCCGCAGCAGAGGGGTGAAAGAGCCACATGCGGCTCCAGAGCCGCAGGTTGCTGACCCCCATTCTAGGGTGTCAAACTTGATTTCATTGAGGGCTGCATCAGGGTTGTGTTTGATCTCGGGGGGTGGAGGTGGGTGGGTGGGAGCAGTTCAACGTCACTCATGTCGGGGGCGCCTGTGGCGGCCCGAGCACTTTGCCAACAAAAATGGGCTCCCAAGCTCTGTTTTTGGCTGCAATGGCCTCCTCCTGCAACTCTCTGCCAGCGAAAACAAGAGTTTGGGAGGGCTGCATGTGGCCCTCCCGAGCTCCATTTTCCCTGGCAGAGGCCCCGCAGGCCGGTCCTTCACTGTTTCCAGGGCAGCCCTGCAAGCCAGATCTAAGCACCCTGTGAGTTGATCCGGCCCCCGGGCCTTGAGTTTGATACCCCTAATCTAGACTCACTAGAGAGCAAACTGTAGCATTTGAGTAATGCTCCCAAGGAAGGAATAACTTTCTCAGTCTGAATTTACACTGCAGCGTCACCTCAAAAAGGTGGAAGGAAAAGGGAGTGGAATCAGAGTGGAATCAGTTACTCTTGAGAGCCTTAACGGGCGTAGCACAAATGCCGAACGCAAACACAGGCCCTAAGCATGTTGTGGCCCACCAGCTGCCAGCAGAGCTGGTGGCAGACTTGGACAGTGAGGAGGTTGAGGAGGAACATTGGCCAGTCCTGGAGTCTGAGGAAGGCTCTGATGAGGGCTCTGCGTCGAAGGCAGAGAGGGGTCCAGGGCCATCTGACAGTTGTCAGCTGCCTTCGGAGTCGGACATCAGTGGGGGGAAGGCCCTGATGCGGGCTCTGCATCGGAGGCAGAGAGAGGGCCAGGACCCTCTGACAATTGTCAGCTGCCTTTGGAGTCGGACACCAATGGGGCAGAAGAACAGCTGGAGCCTGTTCCCAGTGTGCGCATGCACAGAGCTGTCAGGAGAAGGGAACAGCTAAGGAACAAGGGTCGACTCGGGAGTAAGGCCACAGGTGGGCGGTGAATGATCCCTCCCATAGGGAATAAAGAGGAGCGAAAGGGGAGTGGAGTTTGCAGGAGGCAATTAGTTCATTTCATTAGTGCGAAGATCTGTTCGTGACTCTCAAGAGACTCCTTGCCAAGTCTTTTCTTTTAGACTCTTCTAATTCACATTAGCTTAATAAAAAGGGGTTTTGCCCGGACAAGGAGTCTGCTTCGTCTTTTTGGGAAACCTCGGTCAGAACAAAGCAAGGCATCCCACGGCTCACCCAGAAAGACAGAGTGAGCCTCCCCACGCCCCACACCTTGGGCAGTTTGGAAAGCACGGCTCAGGGGACCCCCGACTTCTCCTCTTACCTGCCCAGTAACTCTACCGCCGACCGGAGGTGATTGGCATCCCGGCTTGCCTCCTCCCTGACCCGAGCGAGACTCTCCACCTCACTTCGCAGCTGCAGGACTGTCTGCTCCGAAGACTGTCGCTCGTGGTTCTCCTCGGCCAGCTGCCTCTTCAGCGAAGACACCAGATCCTGAGCGGCCTCGTATTTTCCCCGGAGTTCCTGTACGCAACGATAAACTGAGTCGCATGTTGGGAGAGACTTCCAAGAGGAAGGTGCTCACTGCCCCACCCACCCTGCCACCTGCACGCTCGGTGCCAAGGAAAGCGGAACCAAGCCAATGCAGAAAACTGCAACGTCTGTGCTACCCATGCTTTCTTTTTGAAACCTTCTCATCCTGTCAGGGTAACGAATATTTAAAGCTGACCAGCCGTTATAAGGCTGTAAATCAAGACGATGAACTGAGGATGAGTCAGCGGTGTTACTGCCACTTTAAGAAGCTGGCTATATACGGGAGGCCATGAGAGGGCGTCTCTCTCTCTCTCTTCATGTATCACCCTCCTCATGGTATTCTAGCTGCATCGTAGCTCTCCGTGTAGAGTTGAAGATTGATTGCTTGCCTGGTATATGCCTACCACGTGTACGTCTGTATATAGAAGTCTTGTGCGTATAAACCATTGTTCATAAAACAAGCCTCCGTGTCCTGTATTTTGCCCCTGGGTTGCCTCAACATAGTAGTCACGCTGTAAACACACTGACACATCCCCATGGCTGGGGGTCACCCCAAAACAGGTTAAGTCTTGAAGACGTGGAAGAGTCAGAAATTTCAACAGGAACGGGGAAAATGTGTGTGAGATCCAGTAGGATGGTCTTCCTGCCTCCCCCCCCCCCCCCCAAAACCAACCTGCTCTTATGCCACCCAGAGAACCTCTGTGGCAGGAGGAGGGGGCTTTCCCAAGAGGGCAGCAGGAGGCGTGGGGTCTCAAGCATCCAGCTGAGAAGGGAGCAGGATGCGCTCCCGGCCCCACGTCCCGTCCCGCATTAATTTGGTCTCCCATCTCATTTTAGAATTTAGAATAACAGAGTTGGAAGGGACCTTGGAGGTCTTCTAATCCAACCCCCTATTTAGGCAGGAAACCCTACACCACTTCAGACAAAGGGTTATCCAACATCTTCTTAAAAACTTCCGGTGTTGGAGCATTCACAACTTCTGGAGGCAAGTTGTTCCACTGGTTAATTGTTCTCACTGCCAGGAAATTTCTCCTTAGTTCTAAGTTGCTTCTCTCCTTGAGTAGTTTCCACCCATTGCTTCTTGTCCTGCCCTTGGGTGCTTTGGAGAATAGCTTGACTCCCTCTTCTTTGGGGCAGCCCCTGAGATATTGGACCATTGCTATCATGTCTCCCCTAGTCCTTCTTTTCATTAAACTAGTCATACCCTGTTCCTGCAACCGTTCTTTATATGTTTTATCCTCCACTCCCCTAATCATCTTTGTTGCTCTTCTCTGCCCTCTTTCTACAGTCTCCACATCTTTTTTACATCGTGGCGACCAAAACTGAATGCAGTATTCAAAGTGTGGCATTTTGACGCGAATCTGGGCAGCTTCCAGCATAAAAACATTAAAATCACCAGGGATAAACATTCCCAACACAATAAAGTGAAAGCTTCATTTAACATTTCCTTCCTGGGGGTGCCAGGGGTGCCCCCGTCCCTTCCCCACCTGCAGCTGTAGCTGGCGTCTCTGTAGGGCGGACTGCACCATAGCCAGGGTGGAGACTGCAAAGACAGGGGAGTGGCTGCGCCGAGGCGAGGAGCTCCGCAAGGGAGAGGGCAAGCCCCGTAGGCCGGTGCCGTTGCTGGCCGAAACGTCAGCCTTTGGGTCGGACGGTGGGAGGTGACCGGTGCCTTCAGTGTCCAAGATCACTGCCTGAGGGATGGGCCAAGAAGAAAGGAGCCATCGGAATGCAGGAAATACACGCCTCACTTGCCCGCCAGCTGCAAAGACCAGATGTGTGAGATTTCGTGGCCTACCCCCGGAAGGCCGTACCTGGGCAATCTCTCGCAGCGCCTGGTGCAGCTTCTCAGCTTCCCTCCTCAGGGTTTCTACCTCCACAGACTGTTCCTGTGCGCGGGAGGCTTCCTGCAGCGGTAAGGACAGTTGGGAAGGCAGCTCCGCCAGAAATTGGGAAGGCAGCTCTGCCAGTGTGTCTCTTCTCCCTCTCTCCCCCATCCCAGCATCCCAAACGGCCTTCTCTCAGCTGGGGCTGTTTCTCACAGCGTCCTTCCCCCCCCCCCCCCAAGGCCAGCTTCCCGCCTCCGCTTCTCACCAAAGTCTCCAGCTTGCGGTTCAAGCCTTCAATCGTCCGGCCCTTCTCCAAGTTCTGCCCTTTCAGGCGCTCCAGGCTTGAGAGAGTTTCGCTGAGCCTGAAGCCGGAAAAAAGCCCCCCCCCCCCCCAGTCCGCCCCCCCCCCCCCCTAAGAGCGGAGCCAATTTTGGAGCGTGCCCTCCTCTCTCTCCCCCCCACACCCAGCCCACCTGGTGCTCAGCTCCACCTTCTCGGTGTCACACCGGACCTGCAGCTGGATCACGTCCCTGACCTTGTCCTCCAGCTGAGCTGTCAGCAGCACCTGCTTCTCCGCAGCTGTGCTGGCCGTGCTCTCCGACAGGTGAAGGCGGCCGCTCAGGTTCAGGCAGGTGGCGTTCACAGCGCGGCTCGTGTGGGACAGCTCGCTCTTCAGCTCCGAGAGGTCCCTACAGGAGGAAGCGGAACCTTTGCATGGCAGAGACAGAAGAAGGGCTCCTGTTAAAAGCACTCCCTGGAGGCAGGGAGGGTGAACGTGAGGCTACGGCTCTCGGGGCCCCTCACCGCTCAAGGTGCTTGGCGATTCCGGAAAGCACAGGAAAAGCGGAGCAGAAGGGGAAGAAATCTCGCGCAGAAACGGGCACGCAACTGCGGTGCAGCCCAGGAAAGTGGCAAACGGAGGCTGAACATAATATAGTGTCTCCACTGCGCATGTCCGCCTCCTGCTGGCCAGCTGATTTTTGGGGTGCATATGGGAGATGTGCATGCATGCACGGGGGGTGTGTTCATGTGCATGCGTGGGGAGCGCAGGGGGAGTGGCACACGCTTTCCGGAAGTGCGGAAACAGGCCCGTTTCCGGCCTCCAGAGCTCAGGGGAGGCCGTTTTTGCCGTCCCGGAGGCTCAAAAAAAGCCTCCAGAGCCTGGGGAGGGCGAAAAACGGGCCTACCGGAAGTACCAGAAACAAGCCCATTTCTGGCCTCCGGAGCCTGGGGAGGGCGAAAACACACAGACACACACTGCCGTGGTACAGGTTGCTAAAATTTTTGAATCCCACCCCTCACCCACATACGCGGAGGGCGCATGTGCACACGCACGGGGGGGGGGGGGGGGCATGCAGTGCATTATGGGTGCCGGCACGCACGCACACTTTTGGAACACCAAGAGCAAAAGGTTAGCCATCACTGATATAGTACGTGCCTTGAGATTGCATGATTGGGAAAATGCCCCTTTAGCTCACGGAGAGGATGCTCCGTTCCCGAGGGCTTCTTGCCTTGCCAATTCGAGTTTCAAAACTGACAGCTCTGCCTGCCCACGCCTTAGCCCCAACACGAACCTTTCCGTCATGCTCTTCGTTTCGCTGAAGTGCCTCCTGAGGCTGACCACTTGCCGCCAGAGGGTGAGCAGCCGGCTGTGCTCACTGCTGAAATAGTCGTTGAACGACTGAGGAGAGAGAGAGAGACAGAGAGAGAAAGGAGGAGAACAGCTCCTACTGACTTCTGCAGGGACTCTGACTGTCGTCTTGGGACTCCAGGAACCTCCAATTTGGTCGAGCTGTTGCCCGGCCTATTCAATCGGGAAGGAATTCTCCCTGCCACCCCCACCTGTCCCTGTCCCTGCAGGTCTCCAGCCCCAAACCTCTTCCTCTCGTCTCCACTCTGCCTCCCGTTGCTGCAGCTCCTCTCGGGCTTTCGTCCAGTCCATGGTCAGCTTTCGGATGTCCTCGCTGAGGGCCTGATTGGCCACGTTGGCTTGCTCCAGCTGTTCCCTCAGCATGGTGTTGACCTGGGCCAAACTGGCACTCCTGATGGTTAGAGGGGGGAAAAGGGCATCATTGCCCAATGCCCAGCGGGACAAGGAAATGTTCACCCCACTTACAGGGGTGCTGGAGGCAAAGAGGACGGGCCAGGGAGTCAGACTAATATGGGCAGTCCTCGACTTACCACCACAATGGAACCCAAAACCTCTGTCGTTAAGGGAGACATTTGTTAAGGGCCCCATTTTACGACCTTTCTTGCTACCGTTGTTAAGTGAATCGCTGCAGTTGATAAGTGAGTAACCCAGTTGTTCAGTGAACCCGGCTTCCCCACTGACTTTTGATTGTCAGGTGGTCGCAAAAGGAGATCACACATGACCACGGGGACACAGCGACTGTCATAAATACGAGTCAGTTGCCAAGCATCTGAATTTAGATCCCGTGATCGCGGGGATGCTGCAAAGGTCGTAGCTGTGAGAAACGGCCATTACCCACTTTTTCCAGAGCTGTTGTAACTTTGAACGGTCACTAAATGAACTGTTGTAAGTCAAGGACTGCCTGTACAATAAAGCAATGGAGACGGGGTAGTCGTAGCTTTTCTTCAGACTCACCTTTGCTGCTCCTCCTCTAAACGGATCAGAGCGTTTTCCAGGTCGTTGCTATGATCCTCGTCGTGACATAGATGCATCTCAGACACGTCTAAGTGGCCCTGAAGGGTTAAAGGGCAAGAGAGAACAAAATGAAGGACCAGGTCCCAGCATACCTGCCAGAGTTCAGCTGAGGTGTTGTGGTTCGCCGGCGGCCTGCGGAGCTGGCAGCAGAGTCGGACAGTGAGGAGATTGGGGAGGAACATGGGTCAGTCCTGAAGTCTGGGGAAGGCTCGGAAGGCTCTGCGTCAGAGGCAGAGAGGGGGCCAGGGCCATCTGGGAGTTATGTGCTGCCTCTGGAATCTGACATCAGCGAGGCAGAAGAACAGTGTGAGCCAGTTCCCAGTGCGAGCATGCGCTGAGCTGCCAGAAGGCAGGAACAGTTAAGGAAAAAAAGGGCGACTCAGGAGTAAGGCTTGGAGTTGATTGGCCGCTCCCATAAGACATAAAAAAGGAGCAAATGGACATGAGCCTTTGTAGGAAGCAATTAGTTCATAGAGTCAGTTCAAGCTCTGGTGGCTCAGTAGACTAAGGCAGTTATTAACAGCCACTTACATCTGCTGCCTGCAATTACTACAAGTTCAAATCCCACCAGGCTCAAGGTTGACTCAGCCTTCCATCCTTTCTAAGGTAGGTAAAATGAGGACCCAGATTGTGGGGGCAATAAGCTGACTTTGTATAAATATATAAAAGTATGAAGGCTATTGCTTAACGCATTGTAAGCCGCCCTGAGTCTCCGGAGAAGGGCGGCATATAAATCAAATTAAAAAAAAAAATAAAAGCTCTGAGAAGCTCCATTTGACTCTGTGCTCCATTTGGCTTTGCAAAACTAATTGGCAATTAGGTCTCTGGCAGCTTTTCAAGGGAAATAAAGGTGGTTGCTTATCAACATTACCCTGAAAGACTGTGTCCACTCGAGCAGACATATCTGTCGGAATCTTCACAGACTGTTTGTGAATCATTACGGGCTGTGAATGACCATAATTCATAGCCATCTCAATAAAAGAGGTTTTTGGGGGACTAAAATTTATGTTTTCTCAGGAAGCCTAGGTTCTTCTAAGCTGGAAGAGACCACTTATTTTTTGGAACATCTGCTTAAGCCCAGCCACCTCCCCCTTGAGCGTGAACTCCATGACCAGACTTATTTGGTTGGAAAAAATTCCCCTCACCCTGAGATCCCAGTTCTCTGGGAGGAAAGTGGCTTCTTGATGCCACAGATCCAAAGAGGATCAAGGTTTTCCTTCTGAGTATCCGAGACTTGGGATCTTTTGGGGTAAGCTTTAAATCTTGGCCAGGTTCAACCTCAAAACATGAAAACCAGTTTTGCCTCCATCCTTGAGCCCTCCATTCACAATGCCGTTTCTGAAGGACTTGCGTCTGTCGAGAGAACTCGGTGCCGTTGGGCTATGAGATTAACCAGCCCCAAGGCAGAAAAAGTGGGCCGATGAAGGTAGCGACAGCGGAGGACTTAAAACACTGTGAAAAAATAATCTTGAGAGAGAGATGGGGGATGGCAATTCTACAATTCACACACAGCCCTGAAGCCCACATGGAGTTCTACGCACTGGACAGCTGGCACCAGCTGCAAAAGCATCGCAACTCGAGAAGCCACCTGGCCCAGTGGTCTCGCCCTGGCCTGCTACACTGAAGAAAAAACACCCCTCACCACCAGTTGCTGATGCTCCAGCTCTGTGGATTTCTCCAGCAGCTGCTGCTCTTGTTCCCCACACTTCTTCTTGTACTGCAAAACCTAGAAGGGAAGGAAGGAAAAGAAAATTGTGCCGAGCTGTTCTGATGCAGCTCCCCAAACACGACAAATCCTTTGTAATCGATCAACGATTCCTTTATTAGGAGCGGCAGCAGTGCTGGCAAAAAGTCTCTCTTTCTCACCGCAGGCTAACAAGTTTGTCCGGCAGGGAGATGAATAGTTGTCTGCCACACCTATTCATCTCCGCCCCTGCCTTTTATCCCCCGAGCTAGGGTGGGGCTTCGCTAGCAGCGGTGGCTCTTCCGTCCCAAGGACCGGCCCATTGATTTCCACTGCTCCCCTCTCCTCTCCTGACCTAGGCTTCCTGAGTCAGTAAAACACACGAGTAGTCCCAAAAGCCTGTTTTGTTTTAACAGCTGTAAATTCTGTTCATTCACAGATGAGTCCCAAATAGTTGTAAAGAGTCCTTCAGGATAAGGCTGATAATCACCCACCTTTATCTCCTTTGACACGCTGCCAAAGACCTAATTGGCAAAGCCACACGGGGTCCAGAATCAAACAGAGCTTCAGACTTTAGACTGAACAGAATTCATAACGTTGCTTCCTGCAAAGGCCCATGTGCCTTTGCTCCTCTTTTAAGTCTTATGGGAGGGGCCAATCATCTCCAAGCCCTACTCCCGAGTTGTCCCTTTTAATTGTTCTTGCCTTCTGGCAGCTCTGCGCATGCGCGCACTGGGAACTGGCTCCTCGTTTCTCTGCCTCGCTGAGGTCCGATTCTGGAGGCTGGAGGCAGCATGTACCTCCCAGATGGCTCTTTCTCTGCTTCCGATGCAGAGCTCTCGTCCGAGCCTTCCCCAGACTCCAGGACTGGCCCATGTTCCTCCCCAACCTCCTCACTGTCCGACTCCGTTGCCAGCTCCGCAGGCCACCAGCGGACCACAACATCTGCCTTCTGCGCATCCGCATGTCAGGCACTGGATCCAGCTGTTCCTCCTCCTCCTCAACCACCTCCAGACCTGGGGGCTGTTGACTCTCCATCTGAGGGCTGATGGATGGCCCAGGCTCCGCTTCTCTCTCTCTCTCTCTGTCTCTCTCTGCCAGCTCCATTCTCTCTTCCCTCTTGGAGCTCTCAGGTTACCTTGATGCCCTGACTCCCATGCCTCCTCCTTCTCCGAGGGGCCCCAGCAGCCGACAGGCCACAACACGAGCAGACACAACTGCAGCCATTAGTCTAGCGAGCAAGTGGAGGAGACCTTGCATCTTGGCTACTGCTGGCTTCCAAGACAGGGCAGATCTTCTTGAAGGAAAAGCCAGCTCGGTCTTGCAATGCCAGCGTTAACTTCATCCCTGCAGAAGGGCATAGTGTTTTCAATTTAAGGTGGGTCCCCTTTTTTTCCTCCATCTAAAGAAGCCTGGGGAATTATGGTGGGAGAGCCGGAATTCCTGCAGAAATATGGCCTTTCTAAGTATTATTTACTTACCATATTTTTTGGAGTATAAGACGCACCTTTTTCCCCCCAAAAAGAGGGTGAAAATCTGGGTGTGTCTTATACTCAGAATGTAGCCCCACCCAGCTTCTCAAACGGAGGTTTCAGAGGCTGAAAAAAGCATCAGAAACAAAGCCCCCAAACAGAGCTTCAGAAAAAAAGCCCCCAAACAGAGCTTCGGAAAAGAAGCCCCCAAACAGAGCTTCAGAGGCTTTTTTTCTGAAGCTCTGTTTCGGAGGCTTTCAGAGGCAGAAAAGAAAGTTTGGAGTTTCAGAAGTTTCAGAGGCAGAAAAAAAAAAGCCAAAAATAAAAAAAAAAGAAGCAAGGCACAGAGCTCACAACCAAGGAACCTGTTGCTAAAATTCACCTCTGGGCACAGCTGATTGGGGGTATTCCAGGAGGCCGGCCGACCTGCCAATCAGCTTTCTTATTTTCCTCCCCAAAAACTAAAGTGCGTTTTATACTCCGAAAAATACGGTAGACCTAAACGAAGACTTAAGCGTAAGTACCATAAGCCGAGAGGGAAAATCCTCGAAGCTTTACTCTGTGATCTAACTCAGGTGAACTGGAATCTGAAATAGGACTGAGAGAGGGCAGAGGCCGGGCAGCGCCTTGCAATCAAGACACACACACACACACACACACACACACACACACACACACACACACAGAGAGAGGCCAATGAGCCTGAAGCACCTGGAGGCACGCAGGGGGCTTTTCCGGTGGCTGCCCAACCCACCTTGGCTTGCAGCTTCTGCACCAGCTGCGCCTGCCGCTGCTGTCCCTCCTGGTAGGCCTGCAGTTTGCGCTTGTAGGACGCCTGGTCCTCGTCCAACCGCCGGCGCAGCTCGATGTTCTGTTTGGCCAGGCTCCTGTTCTCCAGGCTCTCTTGCTCTCCCGTCTCCAATCGCAGCGCATCCTCCAGCTGAGTCAAAGATAACCAGCTACTACATACCCGAGATTGCCTTAACACTGCGCCCATCGGGTCCCCCCCCCCCCACAAGAGCAGCCGCTCTGGGAGGTGAGTTGGACTGGAGGAACCAGCCCGAGTGAGGAGTGGAGCTCACTGCCCAACCCTTCTCCCAAGAGGGGGGAACTCAGCTGCCTCCCTTTTGGCCACAATTCTCCTATTCTTTGTTCACCTGGTTAGCCCACCCCTAAGTCACAATTCAGCTCAGAAAAAAGCAGAGCGTCAGGTCGAAATGCTGCTTCTACGAGCTGTCCCACCCCCTTTTTCAAGCCACCTGGCAGAGGGACCCAAAGAGAAGCCAGAAGGGAAGTGTGCGGAGGGCTACTCAGTCAACCAGCGGATTAGGTGAAGGAAGGACAGGATAATCTTACAGAGCAGAAGTCCAAGCTATGTTCCCCTAGCCCAGGGGGTCAGCAACCTGCAGCTCTGGAGCTGCATGTGGCTCTTTCATCCCTCTGCTGTGGCTCCCTGTCACTCAAAATATGCGTCACAACTGCCAATGTGCGACACCAACCGGCACGCGATTTATTAAGCTTTTCAACTCCCAGTAGGTCAACCATGGATAAATCCAAGTAAAGAAAAGTTTCAGAAGAAAACGGAACGTTTAATTCAACTACATATGCTAGTTTTGTGGCCGCTCAAGAAATAATCAAGGGTTTTGTGGCTCCCGGTGTTTTCTTTTCTGTGGGAAACGGGTCCAAATGGCTCTTTTGACTGTTTAAGGTTGCAGACCCCTGCCCTAGCCCAGCCAAACACAGGATTAACATTCAGAGGCTTGGCGACTGACTCGCATTTATGACGGATACAGTGTCCCCTCTGGGGTCACGTGATCCCCTTTTTGTAACCTCCTGACTAGCAATGGGGGAAGCCACATTCACTTAACCGCGTTGCCCACTAACCAACCATGGCCATTCGCTGAAACACAGTGGCAGGAAAGGTTGTAAAATGAGGCCAAACTCACTTAACAAATAGTCTCCTAATAGTTTCCTAGAATGATTTGATTGCTTATTTGTACCCTATGACTATCATTAAGGGTTGTACCTTATGATTCTTGATGAATGTTATCTTGGTTTTTTATGTACTCCGAGAGCGTATGCACCAAAGACAAATTCCTTGTGTGTCCAATCACACTTGGCCAATAAAGAATTCTATTCTGTTCTGTTCTATCCTATTCTTCTTTCTCTTCTCTTCTCTTCTAATTCTCTTCTCTTTTCTTCTCCTTTCTCTTCCCTTCTCATTTCTATTCTACTTTTTCTCTTTTCTCTCTCTTCTCTTTATTCTATTCTAATTCTATTATTCTTTCTTCTCCTTTCTCGTCTATTTATTCTCTTCTAATTCTCTTCTCTTCTTTCTATTTTCTTTCTATTTTTTCTCCTTTCTATTCTCTTCTCCTTTCTCTTCTTTTATTTTCTTCTAATTTTCTTCTATTATTCTTTATCTTCTCTTCTCATTTCTCTTCTACTTTCTCTTCTCTTCTATTTTCTAATTCTATTCTATTCTATTCTTCTTTCTCTTCTACTTTCCCTTCCTTTCTTTCTCTTCTCCTTTCTCTTCTCTTCATTCTCTTCTCCTTCCTTTTCTCTTCTATTACTCTCTCTTCTCATTTCTCTTCTCCTTCCTCTATTTTCTTCTATCTATTCTACTATTCTTTCTTTCTCTTCTCTTCTCTCCTCTCTATTCTATTCTAATTCTATTATATTATTCTTTCTCTCCTCTCCTATTTTCTTCTAATTCTATCGTATAAATCTTTCTTTTCTCTTCTCATTTCTCTTCTCCTTTCCATTCTCTTCATTCTCTTCTCCTTCCTCTTCTATTTTCTTCTACCTCTTCTACTATTCTTTCTTTCTCTTCTCTCTTCTATCCTCTCTATTCTATTCTAATTCTCTTATATTATTCTTTCTCTCCTCTCCTCTTCTATTTTCTTCTAATTCTATCGTATAAATCTTTCTCTTCTCATTTCTCTTCTACTTTCTCTTCTCTCTCTTCTATTCAAATTCTGTTCTTCTTTCTCTTCTCTTCTAATTCTCTTCTATTCTTCTTTCTCTTCTATTTCTCTTCTATTTCTCTTCTCTTCTCCTCTCTCTTCTCTTCTCATTCTATTCTCCCTCAACCAAAGGAACTTCGGGCTCCCTTGCGGTCGTAGGTCGAGGACCCCCTGTACCCGGCTCCTTTTGGGGGCGAGGGTCCCTCTGGCAGCGTCGGCCAGGTGGGCCCCTTCTCACCCTCCCAGAGCCCCCTCCCACGCCCCCCCCCACCCATCTCCCCTCCCCGCCCTCACCCTCTCGCTGAGCGCGTTGTACTTGATGGCCAGTTCATCGCGCTCGGCTCGGCTCTGGGCCAGCAGGTCCTCCACGCGGGACAGTTCCTGCTGCAGGAGCCGGTTCTCCTCCTGCACGGACAGAAGGGACGACGACGACATCTCTCGCTCGGTCGCTCGCCCCGGGAAAGAAGAGGGGTGTGGGTGTGTGTGTGTGTGTGTGTGTGTGCGCGCGCACTCCCACTTAGTCGGGCGACGACTACAACTCCCAGCACTCCTTGCGCGCAGGGGGGGGGTTGAGAGAGTGTGGGGGGGAGCTGAAGGCGCCGGAGGGTCGCCGCTTTCTTCCTTCGCGTCACAGAAGCCGAGGCCTTTTTTCCCCAGTTCGAACCCCGAACGGGGGAGACGCGGCTGCTCTCAGATAATAAAAGGCGCGAAGCGAGGCCCGCCGGCTGAAGGGCCTTTCTTATCAGTCACCTCACGCCGCCGGTTGCTATGGCGCCGGGCTGAAAAGCGTTGCGGGTGCGCGTTGCCCGCTCATGTCTACGGAGGCCGCCCGAGGCCATTCCGGCTCAACCCGCGAAACGTTTCTCCCCCACCCCCCCAGGCGGTCAAATGAAGGAACTGCGAGACTTGAGTTGGCGAGAAAAGTTTTGTTTTTGTTTTTAATTCGGACACGGAGTGCAGGACAGAAATTCGGACACGGAGTGCGGTCAAAGCTGGACTCGGTGACCCGACAGGAGTCCAACGAGGAGAAAAGGAGGCGCCCAAAGCCCCCCGCTGGAGATTGGAGTCCCTTCCCAAAGGCAGCCACCGGGAAGGCGGACGCTTTCCCCAATACTTTTGGCTTCTTCTTGAGCCCTAACCCAACATGGTTGGTTATCCTATGGCCCGGCGGAGGAGTCGTGCACAGCCCCCGCCAAAGTACATTGGTCCCCCTTGGGAAGGAAGGGAGACAGAAGAGCAGGCGGAGGAAATCTCCGCTTCGCAAGCAGCAGGCTGGCACTTCAACCGCGGCAGCCCCCGACACACACACACACACACACAAAAACCACACACACACAAACACACAAGTCCCAGGTGCTGGCGGAAGAGAGAGCGAGAGAGAGACAGAGGTGATCGGCAGGGAAGCCCTCCTCTGCCTCGCCGCAAGGTCCGAAGCCGAAGTCGAAACCCATCCAGGCAGAGGATCCGTCGGAAGAGGCAACGGGGTACGCGGCCCATCTCCCGGTCTTTGGGTTACAAAAGGCGGGGTCCCATTCCTTGGCCTTCGGGCCTCTGCTTCAGAACTGGACCCAACTGGAGTTCTGCTGAGGCTGAGAGCCGGATCTACGAGGAGACAAAAACACAGGCCGTGAGCGGCGGACTTCCACCACTACCACAATCCCGACACCTGCTGGAACCAGAAGCCACATCTGGGGGTTCATTTTGGAAGTCCCTGCGCTCAGCAAGGGGCACTTATCAACCTCCAGGAATTTAGCCAGTGTCTGTGCCGGAGTGACACCCCCGCCGACGCTCCTAAGGACTCCCGCAAGAATTTCCGAGGAAGGAAAAGAGAAGTCATCTGAAGTGATGACTTGGCATCCGTGGCACCCCTTTCGCAGAATCTGTGAAAGCTTGTGCGCTAACACCAGTGGTCCCAAAACCTTTCTGGCTTGGTGGATTGATGGGAGGGGTCGATTCTGTGTGCCTGCACGCTGGGCGCAAATGGCGGGCACAAAATGGGGCTGCGCCCATGCATCCTTGCCACTTGTGCGGCCCGGTTCTGAACAGGCCGCGGGAGGTCAAATGAGGACCCGGATTGTGGGGGCAATAAGCTGACTTTGTATAAAAAAAGAACACCGCTTAGGGAGGGCCCCCGAAAGCCCTACTAAGCAGGTATATACAATAGTATGAAGGCTATTGCTTAACGCATTGTAAACCGCCCTGAGTCTCCGGAGAAGGGCGGCATATAAATCGAACCAATAAATAAAATAAATAAATTACAAGGAAAAAAAAAGGAAAAGAAATGCTAACTTTTTCATGGTGCAGGACTTCAAGACAATTCCCCACTGTATGGACGCCACAGTTCCACTACCCCTGTTTCCTTTTTGGGAAGCGAGATAATGTGCAGGCGGGGGCAGGACTTAAGCCTCCCAAAACGTGACCGAAAGGGGCATCTCCTCACCCGGAAGCTTTAGTGAAATCTCCCCAGATGTCTCCAGAAGCTTCTCTTGAAGAACTTGGCGGCTCTGAAGGCTGAGACCCGGCAACATCTGCTTGGCAAACTAAGCGTGGAGAGAAGAAGAAGAAGAAGAGGTTTGCTTTTGTCTTTCCCGTTTCCAGATGCTCCTTGCAGAAAGGGCTTTTGTCTGAGCTGGCAAAGAGAAGCCCTGTTTACTTAGCATGCGTCCCTTTCCTGAAAAAAGACCTTTGCATAACGGATGCATCTGCTAAGGCAGCGGTCACCAACTGGTGGTCCGCGAGAAAATTCTGGTGGTCCGCAGAAAAATTATTTGCGTTTTTTATATTGCACTAAATCAGGGGGTCCTCAAACTACGGCCCCTGGGACAGTTACGTGCAATGAACGTTTTGTGTTGCTGCAGAGAGTCTCCCCCTTTGGGGTCTTCTTGTGCGGGTCGGAGGGGTACAGAAATTCCGTCTTGGAGTCTGCTTAGGCCTCCTGGTGCGGAGCTTTGGGCGAAGGCTGGAGGGAAGAGCCGCTGGTGGCAAAGAGCCGGAGGACCTCATTCCAGTGGGACTGCCTCATGGCCTGGAACTGGCTGACCATCACAGCCCGCTGAGCCTCCAGGGGCCGGTACCTGGCCTTGCATTCCTGCAGATCTTCCCTCTGCTTGGAAAGCCTATGCTCCTAGTCCTCAGTGAGGTGCTTCTGCAGAGCCTCCCTTCTCGGCCAGATCCAATTTGAACTGAGCTGTTTCGCCAACTCTTTCTCATGGTGGCTGCTTAGCTCCAACAACTGCTTCCTGTTGGGGCCCTAAGGAGCTCGGACGCGGAGGCGAGGAGTGGCTGGGAGGGGAGAGGCGAGTAGAGGCTGGCGAGGCGCCCCTTGATGTAAATGACATCGAGTTGGCCACGCCCATCCAGTCACATGTCCACCTAGTCACGCCTACCCAGAGGGTCATTAGGCAGATCATATTAGTGGTCTGCGGGACTTAAAATTATGAATTTAACGGTCCCTGAGGTCCGAAAGGTTGGTGACCCCTGCACTAAGGGACAGCTAGACGATGGGCAAAAATGAGGTCTGTGGTCCTCAGAGTGGGTGTAAAAGGCCCCAGCTGACCCCACCTACCACCAGACAATTAAAGAAGTCTCAAAGCGGGAGCTCCCTTTTCCAGTTTGGTACCAAAGTGAATCCCGCCGCACCAGGGGTGAAATCCAGTAGGTTCTGGAGAACCGGTAGCGGAAATTTTGAGCAGTTTAGAGAACCGGCAAATACCACCTCTGGTTGGCCCCAGAGTGGGGTGGGAATGGAGATTTTGCAATATCCTTCCCCCTGGAGTGAGGTGGGAATGGAGATTTTGCAGTATCTTTCCCCTGCCACGCCCACCAAGCTAAGACACACCCACTAAGCCACGCCACGCCCACAGAACCGGTAGTAAAAAAAAAATTGGATTTCACCACTGCCGCTGCGCCGTCTCGTCCCCCACCCCCGAGGACCCACACAGACCTGTTTGGACGGCATCTGCTGAGGTTCCCGGAAGAGGCAAGGGAAGCTGTTCTTCAGGTGTGGGGAGGAAGGGGGTCTTTCCCCCTGGAGGTGGGGGAAGAAGGGGGAGTCCCGTGAAGTCTGCATTCCGTGGCCTACTTCCCGACGAGCCATCCTTTTTTTTCATGTTCTGGAAGGGGGAGGGGGGGGGGGGGGGAGACCAAAAAGCTTTCAGGCCCACTCGGAAGCCTCCCACTTGAGGACAGAAGTTAGCCCGAGGAGGGTTTTCCCGAATGTCGGGCTTCGGGTTCTGCTCCCCTTGCCACGACTCAAACATGGCAGAAATCGCTTACCGAGCTGACGGGGACACTGCACCGCCGAGCCTTATAAGTGTGTGCTTGAGTGCATCTTGTCTTCCTTCCACAACCCCTGGACAAATGCCTCCCCACCCCCAAGGCCTTTCTCACCGCAATGTTGAGCTTGATGGTCTGCCCTTCTTTGAACCCTAGGTCAAGTTTGGGGCCCTGGGTTGGGTTTTGGGCTTCCTTGGCTAACTCGGTCTGTTGCTTGACCCACCTGCAGAGAGAGAGAAAAAGAGAGAGAGAGAGAAAGAAGACAAAGCGGTGGAGAGCAAGAAAAGATGCGGGCCGAATAAGGAAGGATTTCCCCCTTGGAAAAGCCAGTTATTTAAGACAGACGTTTCTATTCCTGGAAAAAAAAATCCACGTAGCAAAGGTGGCCTCCTCCCATATCTGTATTTCCCTCTAGAGCTGGAAACAAGGGGTGAGAAACAAGCAGTGATGGAATCTGTGCCCCCTCCCCACCCCACCCCATTGCTTTGGATCTTATATTCCCCCATTTGGCCCAGATACGGCTCTTGAGATCTTTCTGGAACACCTGGAGGCAAGGAGAATTGGAGAGTTTTCTATGGTTTTCCCCATCCCTCTAGAATAGGAGTGTCAAACTCACATCGTCACATATCACGGACTTCCCCCCCCCCACCCCTTTGCTAAATCAGGCATGGGCGTGGACAGCACATGACGCATTTGGCCTGTGGGCCGGGAGTTTAACAGCCCTGCTGTGTAACAAGCCTTCCCTTGCCAGATTCAGAGGGCGCTCTCCAGGGGTGAAATTCAGCAGGTTCTGGAGAACCGGTAGCGGAAATTTTGAGTAGTTCGGAGAACTGGCAAATACCACCTCTGGCTGGTCCCAGAGTGGGGAGGGAATGAGGATTTTGCAATATCCTTCCCCCAGGAGTGGGGAGGGAATGGAGATTTTGCAATATTCTTCCCCCAGGAGTGGGGAGGGAATGGGGATTTTGCAGTATCCTTCCCCCAGGAGTGGAGAGAGAATGGGGATTTTGCAGTGTCCTTCCCCCAGGAGTGGGGTGGGAATGGAGATTTTGCAGAATCCTTCCCCTGCCACACCCACCAAGCCACGCCCACAGAACCAGTAATAAAATAATTTGAATTTCACCACTGGTGCTCTCCCAATGTCTAGGAAGGCTGCTAAAATGGGGCCATTCCTCCAAGGTTACAGATTAGCCCAGGAGGGGAGATGTGCAGTCTTGGAGCTGGTTATAATATTAGAAGACCCCACCTCCGCTCTACTGTATCTGCCCCCCCACCCACTACCTTAGCTATTTTCCTCTTTATTTTTAATACATTTCTCGTCTTAACTGCGTTGATTCTTTTATATTGTTTCATCAAATTTCAAATCTCCCAGAGTTGCGTGACAGCCGAGACGGGCAGCGAATAAACATGACATAAATAACGGTTGTCCGTTTTTGTTCCCAGATGCCAGATTTTTTGCCAGGTTTTGAGTGGCGGGCGCACGTCAAGAAGGATCAGCTGTCTGATTGGTCATGGGGAGACCGCTCTGCTGATTTCCCTTCCTGGGGAAAAAGAGCCTCCGGCAAGAGTCCTGGCACCAAGGAAAGGCTGCTCACTTGAAATGATCTTGCAGCGCCACATTGAAGTCAAAAGCATCCCCTCGGTCAACAAAGCCAATTCCGATGAATGCACGGCGCCCTGTAAGGAAAACTAAGCTCAGGAAGGTGGCGGGAAAGTCGCCTGGCTGTAGGTTAGCTCACCGGGAAGCCTGGAACCAAGACCTCAGGAAGGCCGAGTCGTACCAAAGCATCGCACACACGGCTCCAGACTGCAGCAGAGCCGCCCCAAAGGGCCCTCTCCACGCAGGCTGTTCACCCGACGAGAAGCCACAGGCCCGCTAGGGAAGGGTGCCAAAAAAAGGTTCAACCTCCATTCTCTCACAGTGCCTAGGATGGGCCGCAGCCCCGCACAGGTGCCCGTGGAGCTGGTTAGCAGAGAGTTACCATAGAGAGCAAAGAAGATTCAGCGTTATGAAAGGGAGGAGAGGCATTACGAGAGGAGAGCCAAAAAGAGAATTCAAGAATATTCACAGAAGAGCCCCAGGTTGGGAAGCAGCCCGATAAATAGAGAAGGGGGAAGGCGGATGGTCCCAAGGAAGGGCTGCCCACAGCCACTTTAAAGGAAGGAAACAAAGAGTGAAGAGCATTTCGCGAGGTTCGCATAGAATCATTTCTGCCTAGCACCGGAGGGGGGAAAGTCTCCACCATCAGCACCAAGGGCTCGGATGCCACAGACGAGAGGAGGCTTTCCAGGTCAAATCGCAATCAGCTTTGCCTTTCCCCCACCCCACCCCACCCCAAAAAAAGACCGGATCCCCCCCTCCAATCCACCCAAGGAGGGCAGGATCCAAAGCACCTCACCCGTCGTACCATTCCCATCTTCGATCCGGATGACGAAATATCGGCTCGAGTCCGTCACGCCTTCCACAGCGATGCCAGGAAACTGGTCCACGGAAGCCTGGGCGAAAAGCTCGCCTGGGAGAAGGGAAAGGAAGGAATTGCCAGGTGGGCAGCCGGTCTTGCTTGCTGCCTCTGGATGTTGCCCGCCTGCCCAATGGCATCCCTCGGGCTATGCCATCCCCCCCCCCCACAATCGAGAGACCCCTCAGCCACCCTGGAAGGCGGACACTTACCTGAATTCTTGTCCTCCAGTTTAATGAAGGCCACGCTGCCCTGGGCTGTGATGCGCATTCGGCCGCTCCAGGATGGCTGGTCCAGCTGCCACTCGGCGGCACTAGGAGGAAAAGCGAAGCTAGCCCGGCCTTACTCACCCTGGGGAGTCTCCCCACGACCGGCTAAGGCAGAAGTCTTCAAACTTGGCCGCTTTAAGACTTGTGGACTTCAACTCCCAGAATTCTCCAGCCAGC
>WNWU01014910.1:0-11081 GCA_012654045.1 Ptyas mucosa | reverse complement strand
ACCAAAACTGCCTCTGAACCTTGCGCAATAAATCTGCATCTGACTGACCTGGAATGTTTTTCAGTCTTTCGTTCTATAACATTTTCTGGTGACTTCCACGAAGGGACTGAGAGACAAAGACCCTTGTTCTTCCTGACAGCTGCCCCAGCGGGGACCGACGCCTTCCCAAGGAAAGTCCACAGGTCGGCCATTAGGACTCCATTGAAGTCTACAGGAACCTTTCAGTGAGGAGATGCCGTGAACCTGCTGGTGAAGCAGATTAGTCAAGGATCCTCAAAAGTCAGCCAGATCCAGAAATCTCAACAAGTGGCCAAGAAGGAAGAAAGCCTGCAGGCAAGTATATGTAAAAGGGGTAGCCCACTGATTTTTCAGTGGAAAAAGGGGGTCTGATCACCCTCCTAGGAGACAAGGCTTTGTCCTAAAGTCTCCAGAGAGCAGTTAAACATTTCCTGTTAGGATTGTGTGGGTGGTTAAACCATTGCAGTTCCCATTGGTGACCTTCGAGTTTCAGGCGCAATGGGTCAGTGGTAGTGTCGTTAGGATGGGTGGGGGTAATAATGTCCCCAGGACACCGTTACAATATATGTTAGCCAATTTTAAGAGTGCCTTTAGTGAGTGATCCCCCGTGTGATCCGGATACCTTGAAGATGTTTTATATAAATGTATGGCCTACCTTTGGCATAAGGTGGCCAGAAGGTTCATTTGATCCAATAGTGATATCCAAGGTACATCAGATCATTACGCGGGATGGCCATTGGGATCAATACCCATATATAGATCAGTGGAAAATAGCTCAAAAGGCAGCCCCTCCCCCCTTGGCTTAAGAAATGTCAGATGGAATGTGTGAAAGTGTGTTTGATGAAAGAGAAAAATAAAACCAACAGAAAGATATTTAAAAACAAAGTTTTTAGTCAGGAGGATGAGGAAGATGTTAGTCGCCCTCCCCCATATGCACCACATCCCATGCCACCAAGACAAAACCCCTATCCACCCTTTGCCAGTGGGTATGGTGCTGAGAACCATTCTACCTCGAAGACGCCAACTGCAAGTCAAACGGGAAGTTAAGAGTGAGGGGGAAGAAGAAACAGAAGAAGAATCTAAACCCATTAGGTCTCGAACTTGAAGCCAGATGAGTTTGAAGAAGGCAGAAACTCTGGCCCCCTTGAGGGAACTTTTGAGTCATGGAACTGATGCCCAGGAACAGCCCATCATTCGTCCCTTGTTCCAATATCAGCCTTTCACAACTATAGATCTACTTAATTGGAAACAACAATATGGCCCATTTAGCAAGAAGCCCAATGAAATAGTGGATCTATTCAGTACAATAATGCAAGCTCATAGACCCAATTATTAAACACCTTACTCTCCCTGGAGGACCGAGAAAAATTCAAAATAGCTAAGGAAAAGGTCTTAACCCGAATGTATCCAGGTAATGGAAATACAGTGCAAAAAAAAAAAAAAAGCCACAGCAGCTGCAGAAGTAGATCCAAATTGGAATCCTAATGATGACCCACACAAGACTCTATTAAATGCCTACCGCCTCTTATGTATAAACAGTTTATGAGAGGCAGCAAAAGGTTAATTATGCCAAAACTGCCACCTTACACCAGGAAAGGATGAGAGTCCTGAGGCCTTCTTGACTAGACTAGTAGAATCCTATAAAATCCATACTGGGATAGACATAGAAGATCCAGCAAATAGATATCTTTTAAATGAATGATTTATTAGTCAAAGTGCCATGGATATCATGAGAAAATTGCAGAAATTAGAAGGAGCTCTAGGGAAGAATACCAGTGAACTCCTAGAAGTTGCCAGAAAAGTCTACTTGAATAGAGAAAGAGAAGAGGAAAAAAAGCAAGTTATTAAAGAGAGAAAGAGAACTGAAATATTAGCTTTGGCCCTGAGAGGAGTTACCTTAGGGCCCAACCAATGTGCCATCTGTAAAGAAGAAGGACATTGGAAGAGAGAGTGCCATAAAAGAACGGAATCAAGAGAAGTATCTTACGGGCGTGGACGACCTATGTTTAGAGGAAGAAGTTTGAGAGGAACCCCGAGAGGAGTTTTTAGAGGAAGAAGAGGTACTGACAGATGACAACCCAGCCAGTCGTACCAGAATGAGGAAGTGATAGGCCTAGCCGAGATGGAATGGGATGACTGAAGAGGGCAGGGCCCCATGGACCCACCCCCGGAGCTGATGATGGATTTATGGGTGGGAGGACGTCCAGTCCGTATGATGATTGATACTGGAGCCAGTCAATCAGTAATTAATAAATAAGTGGCCCCCTTATCAAATAAGAAAGTCAGAGTTCAAGGAGTGTCAGGCACACCAGCCACACACAGCCTCCTGAAACCGGTTAAATGCAAGGTTGGGAACGGCCTAGTTAGAACACCAATTCTTATATATACCTGAATGCCCAGTTCCACTGTTAGGAAGAGATCTACTTTTTAAAATGAGAGCCACCATTTCCTTCAATGATAATGGACAGTACTTGACAGTGTCACATCCAGTGGAGGAAACTTGGCGATTAATGTTACTACAAGACTCAATTCCGGAAAGTACGTGGGAAGAATTTAATGTTCCTACCCTGTGGGCAGAGGACAATCCCCCTGGGCTAGCTAAATTTGCCTCCCCAGTGGAAGCCAAATTGAAATTGGGATACAAGCCCATCAGAGTGCCCCAGTATTATGTCCCTCAAGAAGCAGCAGAAGCCATTCAAGTTTTAATTGACAAATACTTAGCCACAGGGATTCTTAGAGAAACTCAATCCCCATGGAATACCGCAATTTTGCCCATAAGGAAACCAGATGGGGGTTGGAGGCTGGCACAAGATCTGAGACCCGTGAATGAGGCGGTGGTCTCACTCCATGCGATCGTCCCTAACCCCTACATTTTGTTGGGGACCATCCCCCATTCAGCTGCATGGTTCTCAGTCATAGACCTGAAAGATGCTTTCTTCACTATACCCTTGCACCCTGATAGCCAAGACTTGTTCGCCTTTGAGTGGAAAGACTCTAAATTGCGTAGACATTGTCAATATACATGGACAAGACTGCCTCAAGGTATTAAGAATTCTCTGACCCTTTTTGGTCACGCCCTTGCCCTAGACTTGCAGTACTTTCAGCCAGTTCAGGAAGGAGACTGTCTCCTCCAATATGTAGATGATGTATTAGTAACAGGAACCACTCAGGATAACTGTTTCAAAAATACCCAAACCCTCCTTGAATTACTAAGAGACTGTGGATACAGAGCTTCAAGGAAGAAGGCTCAATTAGTTAAGAAAGAGGTTACATATTTGGGATACACTCTGTCTCAAGGTCAGAGAAATTTAGGCTTACCTCGGAAATAAGCAATCTTGCAACTGCCCCCGCCGAAAAATTGAAAAGAACTGCAAGGCATTTTGGGAGTTATGGGTTTTTGTCGCTTATGGATCCCCAATTTTGCCTTACTAGCCAAACCCCTGTATGCGTCGACCCGAGGAGCAGAAACGGACCCTTTCGAATGGGGCAAGAAACAAGCAAATTCATTAGGCCATTTAAAGGAAGCACTTACATCCTTTCCAGCGTTAGGGTTGCCAGACCTTACCAAGCCCTTTCGCCTTTATGTAGATGTGCATCAAAATGTGGCAATTGGGGGTCAACTCAACAGCAAGCCACGGCCAGTGGCTTAGTTGTCCAAACAGTTGGATAGCCCTGCCCAAGGCTGGCCACACTGTCTTAAAATTCTGGCCGCTGTGGCAGAATTTATGAGAGTCACAAACAAACTGACTTTTACCTCAGAAGTAGCAGTCTACACATCCCATGCGTTGCAAACTATCCTAGAAAACAAAGGATACTTGTGGATAAGTAACCAGAGGTTGCATAAATATCAGGCTCTGCTGTTGGAAAACCCCCAGATAAGTCTTCACCAATGTGTCACTATTAAT
This sequence comes from Ptyas mucosa, assembly GCA_012654045.1. Classification (NCBI taxonomy): domain Eukaryota; kingdom Metazoa; phylum Chordata; class Lepidosauria; order Squamata; family Colubridae; genus Ptyas; species Ptyas mucosa. The sequence continues at coordinate 7,158 of WNWU01014910.1, read as the reverse complement.
CCAGTTACTCTCATGCCTGTACCTGATGCATCCCTCCCATTGCATGACTGCCTACATGTGTTAGATCATCAGTATTCCTGTAGACCAGACTTGATGGACATCCCTCTTCCAAATGCCCAGTTTACTTGGTTTACTGATGGCTCCAGCTTTGTGGAAAATGGAGCTCAATATGCAGGATATGCTATAGTTAGCCAACATGCAGTCATTGTAAGTGCTCCTCTTCCAGTAGGTACAAGTGCCCAAGCAGCTGAGTTGTGGGGACTCATCCAAGCATTAGAATTAGCCACAGACAAGACTATTAATGTATACACAGACAGTAAATATGCCTTTTTGACTATTCAAGCACATGCAGATATTTACAAGGAAAGGGGCTTCACGGACTCTACAGGCAAATTAATCCAACATGCCCCTTTAATTAAAAGGTTGATTTTTGCCGCACAATTTCCCAAATCCTTAGCTGTCATCCATTGTCTGGGTCATCAAAAGGTGAACACTCTCATTGCACAGGGCAATCGATTTGCTGATAGAGAGGCCAAACTGGCAGAACACCAGCCCCTAGATAAGAATGATTATTATCTCTATATGGCACAAGAAATAGAATCCTACATTGAAAGATCACATCCCACATATACCCCTGTGGAGAAGGAGAAGGCCGAAGGAGATTTGAAAGCTACTCTTGTGAAGGGATGGTATACCCTTCCTGATAATTGCCCAGTGGTGCCAGTTTCACTTGCCTGGCCTCTAGTATCAGAGGCACATCAAACCTCACATATAGGCAAGACTGCTTTGGCCCAACAGTTGCAGGCAGCATTCTACATACCTAATTTACAGAGCCTGGTTGCCAAAGTAACTTCCCAATGCTCTACTTGCGCTCAAGTGAATGCTAAGCAAGGACCGTGTTTACCACCAGGACAGCAGCCTATCTCCTACTTGCCCATGGATTACTTAGTTGTGGACTTTCCCAATATGCCTAAATGCAATGGTTATAAAGCATTACTCATTTTCATTGACACTTACTCTGGATGGATTGAGGCTTTCCCCACTCGAAATAAGTTAGCTATACAAGTGGCACGCTTTCTTTTAAAGGAAATAATCCCTAGATTTGGATGTCCATCGACCATCAGTTCTGACAGTGGTCCAGAATTTGCCACTTAGCTGAAGCGGCAGGCCTAAAATGGAGATATCATTGTTCTTTTCAGCCACAATTGTCAGGAAAAATTGAGAGAGCTAACAGATCATTGAAAGCAATCATTACCAAACTGTGCTTAGAAACCCACTTGCCATGGCTTCAAGTTTTTCCCATGGCCTTGTACATTTTTAGAACAGCCCCATGAACCAAATACCAGCTGTCTCCTTTTGAACTTCTGTATGGTTGACCCCTGCCTTGTTCAAGCACCACTTTCAAGGCTGGCCAGATTTAGTTCAAAAAGGGGGAGGGGTGTAGAAGCAAGAAAATTACTTTTGCAGTTACAACAGCACAACAATCATGTCAACCAACTGAGGCATTATATGCAAGAATGTAGACCTCCCCCTATTACGACTGCAGGTCACAACTACAAACCAGGTGATAGAGTATGGATAAAACATTGGAAAAATGAGCCCTTAAAACCTAGATGGAAAGGGCCATATACTGTTGTGATGTGTTCACCTCTTGCAGTTAAGACCTTAGAAGGAAGATCCTGGGTCCATTGGACAAGACTGAAGCCCGCAGACCAGAGTGATCCGGTCACATACCAGGTGACAAAAACTGACAAGCCATTGGTACTAAAGTTCAAGAAGAATACACCCTGCTGAGTCCTACCGGCAACGGACTCTCAACGCATGGTGGTGATCGTCAGCCTTGCTGAACCACCCCAGAAGCTGGTTCCCAGCACACAGCCGCAGCTTGGAACGGAGGTAGACAACATTCCATGACTAATTTGTAATGTAAAACCCATTAACTGTGATAGAAACCAGTAAGAAATTATTAAAGATACTAATGTTTGAGGAAGATTGGGTGTGGGGAGTTTGGGCAGCTACTATCCTAGCCCTACTATTGGTATTTTTTATATGTATAAGGACCAGTTCTGTGGGAAACCTAGGACTACGATTGATACTGCCCTCTCCCAAGTTACGCATACCCCTAACCCTCTTCCTGACGTGGTAAGTTTGTAAACTACGGGTCTTGCACTCTTAAGGCCTTGTGGATATAGGAATAAGGTCATTATGATTTATTTATGGCTTTGGGTACTATTAGCTAAAGGTCTAGTGAGTGATACTATCTTGAACAGTAGTTCCCAATGTTGTGTCAGTGTCCAAGAAATCCCCCTTGTCCTGGCGGAAGGATTTGAAGATGTCAAGAATCCCAGGGGCCCTAGCAGTATCAGGACACTGAATAGGGACACTTTGGGTCAAGTCCACTCCCACCAACAATGTGGCATCAAAAGGTGGGGTGGGTACCTTAGTCCTAAACCAACTCCTAGACCTGGGATCAAGAGTTTGACAATCTCGGTAAAGGGAGGAATAGAAAAGGAGAACGAGCCCCTGCAACAATTGAGAAGAGGAGACTACATATCAAGGATACTGGAATTGGGTCAAAACCTTGTTAATCAGTATGACCCTACCCTAGGTCAAAAATGCTGGTTGTGTTTATCTGCCAGCCCTTCATCTTATCATGCTGTTCCTGTCAAGCCACAACTCTGGGCTAGAACAAAGGCTACAATAGTCCTTGAAAAAGATAGTAGAAACAAAGCACCAGTATCTCTGTTACAAGGAGATTTTTATGAGGCATTCCAACAGCTGGGAAAAAGCCACCTCCCTATTGCTGACCCAATAGCCACAGGTGTGGAACTCATAGGGTCACCTTCTCTGTGTGTAAAGAGATATCAGAAACCTGGTAGGCCTGTATGATCCCTGACAGAAGAACAATGTCCATCAAAAGTGTACCTTGGTCCTAGAATGAACTTTAGGGATGTAAAACTAACCAAAGATCTTTTTCCTTCTGCACACCACTCATTTCATCATAAGGTCACTTTCTCACTACCACCAACTGCCACCATCACAAGATGGGGAGGATGGAAGGGGTCCTGGAATGTATCCCAGAAAGGTGCCCCAGTCTATTCCAATCCCCTCGCTTCCCTATCTGGCTCTCCATTAGGTCCAGCAAAAGTTTATGTATCTTCTTTCCCCCTGGGAATACTACCTCCCGGTATCTTTTTGAAGGCCCAATCCTCGGAGATAAGCAAAAGGACCCTTCACTAGAAGTCCCATTACAGCCGCTTGCTGGAATGTTTGTGGTGGGGACTTTGGGGGTCTGGACTAATGAAAAGAACCATCGGACCCATGCTTTCTCCATGAACATAGGCGTGTGTGTAGGGGGAAAAGGAGTTTTCTTCTTCTGCAGGAAGGATGCATATTTATGTTTGCCAACAAATTGGACTGGAACATGCACACTAGTACACCTTTTTCCTAAAATAGGTGTTGTCAGTGGAGAACATACCATCCCTGTTCCTCTCATGGGGCATGTTCAGAAATGGGCACCAATCCTAGTCCCACTATTAGTAATCATGGGGATAGGAACTGCAGTTGGAACAGGTATAGGTGGAGTGACACACTCAATAATACAGTTTCAGCGACTTCCAGTGGCTCCGCAGCTTGTTGACGACGCCTAGAAATGGGCGCCCGCTTCCTCGTTCTGTAAAAGCTCCCGAACAGCTGACAAACGCTGTCAGGAAGCTTGGGAAAGCTCTCCCCGGGCAAAGGGGAGAGTGAAGAGCAGGCTGGTGGGGGTAGAGTTCCCCAAAGTCCCCCAGGAAAAATTCTGGGGTGCGAAGAAGGGGAACTCCCCAGAAACCAGCCAAGAAGCTCTGGACCTGGAACGACTCTGCCTTGATGCAGAGCAAAACAATGCAACCACACCAGCAATTAAAATCATCTTTGGGTAAAAAAATAAAAGTATTAAGATTTATTTTTAATTTTATTTTGAATTGTAACTAAGAAGCTGGCTGAACAGAGCAGGAGAGAAGGAATGGATTGCATAGTCTTTAACTCCGCCTGAAAACTTTGAAAGGGAAAAAAATAGCGCTTAGTGAAAGTGATTGTTAGCGCTTGTTACATTTGTAGCAGACAAAGAGCCATGAAGAACGTTTAGAGCTGACTTGGAAAAGCTGGAATAATGGCTCAAGTTGGACCTGCAGGATTATGGTCTTTGGATTTAAAAGATACTCAAATTGGATTTGCAAAGATTTTTCAAGAGCTTTCAGACTTGATTACCTCTAATATTTTGGCTTTAATTCAAAAGAAGTCTGACAATGAAATGTGGTTGGGGAATCCAGAGGATGTTATACAGCAAAGTTCACAGAAGGAGACACAAGATGCAGGGACCTTTATGTTGGTGGACATGGTTCAAATGAAAGCTCTGGTGGGCATCCCTAACCTGTTTATAGAAGGATTGCAATTGAATAAATCAACACAAGTGGAAGAACTATTTGGCAATTGGAGGTTTGATACACAAAAGAATAGCCTGCTGAACGATATAAGTAAGAAATGGTGGAACCAGGATTATAAATTCAAGCTAAGGGAGCAGATTATTAAACTGAAGGGGATTTTTATGATATATCAGCCTCAGGGCAAGTTTAAGAAGTTAGGAGGGCCTGAAGGAATATGGAAAGAACTATGGCAAATAAAGGATTGGAAGAAATTTAAGAAGAAGATGAAAGACTTTTAATAATGATGGTTTTAAAGGTTATGGATGTTTTATAGGTAAAAATGGATAATGCTCTTTTGTTTCTCTTCTCCTTTTTTCTATTATTATAATGCCTAAAGTTAAAAATAATTTACCCTCCGGAAGGTTGGGGATTTATATTTATAATGATTCAAGAAGTATTACTGATGTTTAATTTTAATAAGTTAAAAAGATGGTTTATAATTTTAGCTTATTATAAGAAAGATGGTTAATAATTTTAGTTTTATTATTGTTGGAAATGTAAAATTCGAAATGTATAATTTTAAAGCTACCTTTTTTTCTTTTTTTCTTTTTTTTTAAAGGGTTTAAGGGATTTGTTTTTATTTTTATTTTGTGAAAAATGTTTAATTTTAACAAGTTAAAAGATGGATAATAATTTTAGTTTTGCTATTGTTATAAAGGTATAATTTTGGGGTTATTTTAGAAAAGAAAAAAACATGTATAATTTTAACAAGCATAAAGGTTTAAAGGGTTTGCCTTTCTTTTTTCCTTTTCCCTTTTTTTCCTTTTTCTTTTTTGAGCAAAATGCTTAACTTTAAAGTTAAAAAGAAGGATAATAATTTTAGTATTATTTTATTTAAAAAAATACTGTACAATTTTAATAAGTATAAAGGATGGATAATAATTAAGGTTTTAATATGGATGTTGGAAAAAAAGGTGTTGGTGAAAGGCAGGATATCTGTTTGGGATTCTGTCTTTGGTTTTCTTTTTCTTTTCTTTCTTTCTCTTTTTTTCTTTTATTATTGGTGTTTTTATTTTCTTTTATCAAGGTTACTCATATTTTAGGGAGGCTGATAAAGTTTAATTAGGGGAGTTAAAGGATTTAAGGGAAATTTTGAATTTTTCTTTAGTATGTTAGTATATTTTAGTATATGTTTATGTTTGTTATTGTAACACCCTGTTACTGCTTGGGGAGGTCAAGGTTGGGGAGGGAAGGGTTGGGGGTGAGGGAGAAAAGATTTTATATAAATGTAAACACAACAGGAAAATTTGAAATGTAATAATGATAGTGTAATGTGTTTATTATTAAGAATATGAAGGGGGTGGGGGGAGGGGGAGAAATGTTTAATTTTGTTTGTAAAACTTTTTCAATAAAAAAAAAATAATACAGTTTCAGCTATTATCAGAGGAGCTTCAAGAAAGCCTGAACCAAATTGCTGGAATCCTGGTAGAAGTCCAAGACCAGATAGATTCATTGGCAGCAGTGGTCCTACAAAATCGACGTGCCTTAGACCTCCTAACTGCAGAGAGAGGAGGTATGTGTGTATTTCTGGGAGAAGACTGTTGTTTCTATATGAATAAATCAAGTGTGGTCAGAGAAGTTGCCAAGGAATTGTAGGATAGGGCATCCAAGATAGGTCAGAGGTTACAACCAACATACCTGTGGTTTTCTTGGGTGCCTGGATCCGGGTGGATTAAACAAATGTTACTCTTGTTGATATGTGCAGTGGCAGGCCTAGCTTTTATTCTTTGTGCAATCCTGGTGCTGAAACAGCTATCAATCAGAGCAGTGAAAAAGATACAGACGAGAAGGAATTAATTCTGACAGAGCACTTTCTGGAAAACTGTGAAACAGACACATATGTAGAAATGGAGTCTGGGAAAGAATGGAGGGAGTACCTCCAAGGATTAGGAGAGTGAAGATCAGGACAGACCTATCTCTTGCCTAGATTAGTCATATTTTGTTAGATATTATATGTTAGCTTTGTTTATTAAAAGACATAGAATGTTATGTAGGGAGTAGTGAAAGTTTCTGCATGGAAAAACTTTCTAAGGGGGGAAAATGATGTGAATAAAGTAGGAATTATAGCGAATAATGTGAATAAAGTAAGAATCATACAGGGACAGCTATGTGACCACTAAAAAGACCCTCTCTATTCACATTATTATAAGGGAGAAATGTGCTTGTCTGGAGAAGTATATTAAAGTCAGCTAAATCCCATTCTTGATAATATATATCTTCTGATGCGGCCTAGCTGTCATCCATCAGGAGAACTAAGAGTGGTGTTTTGGTTGATGACTGGCTCTGATAATGAGAAGAAGCTAAGCAATTACATCATAGATTTCCTCATAATTACCTGACCTGTGACACTGTGTCAAACACACTGATTCTATATATCTTCTGATAGAGCCTAGCTGTCACAGAAGGACAGCCATATGGAAAAATTCTGAGGGGCCTCATTGTCAAATACACCAAGACAGGCACAGGAAACAAAGACCTCTTATTACCCTAGGACAGCAGTAAATCTCCCATTAGCAACTAGAGCAATTAAGGAGAAATTGTGTAGCTGAAATAATCTTATTAACTAACATGTAATGGTTTAGTAATTAGGGTGTACAAATTAACAAATGTATGTTAACCATATATGGAACAACTGCATGAGCTCATTTTTTTATACGAAATGTATTTTAACCATATATGGAAACTGTATGAG
>WNWU01014907.1:0-27650 GCA_012654045.1 Ptyas mucosa | reverse complement strand
TATGGACTACTCAGAGGGCTGAAAAAGTAATTTTTGACTGGTCCTCGCACTTGTGACCAGTCCTCGAACTTACGACTGTCCTCACATTTTACGTTTTTGCCCTATCTTGTCACCATGGTGAAGAGAAGCAGCTGTGAAATGAGTGACATGGTTGTTAAGAATGCTACAATGGGCATAAATGATGACCAGTCATAAGTGCGAAGACCGGTCAAAAGTGCGAGGACCTGTCAGAAATCACTTTTTTCAGCCCTCTGGGTAGTCCTTTTGTGCATATGGACTACTCAGAGGGCTGAAAAAGTAATTTTTGACTGGTCCTCGTACTTTTGACCAGTCCTCGAATTTATGACTGTCCTCACATTTTATGTTTTTTGCCCTATCTTGTCACCATGGTGAAGAGAAGCAGTTGTGAAATGAGTGACATGGTTGTCTTATCACCATTTCTCTCTCCCCCTCGCTTTCTCATTCTTTCTCTCTCCCCCTCTTTCTCTCTCTCTCTCTCCCCCACTCTCTCTCTCATTCTCTTTCTCCCCCCTTTCTCAAAGACAGAGGTGGTAGGTTTGAGGAGAAAGATTGCTGTACAATAAAAAAGATGAAAGGGAAGAAAACCATCCCCAAACAAATATAAAGATATCAAGATAAAGAATGAATTGTTAAACTTTAAAGAATAAAAGAGAACAAATATGAATAAATAGCAATAATTAGAAACACACATACAAACATACAATGTATTTTCTTTGAACAGAGTATTTGGCCTGTTCACACATTTAAACAGTGTTTAGTCATTTCACTTAAATTTACAATTTCTATATTTCCTTTTTGCCATATTTATTCCTCATCTATTTTTTTAAAAAACCAATATTACCCTTCATCCTCATCTCTAATCTTAATCAAATTCAATTTTTCACTTCTATTCTATATTATACCCCTTCCCATTGTCATCTATTTTATATCCATCCTCACATTGGTTAATTGTGTAATATTACAGTTGTTCAATACAAATTCAACATTTTAATATAAATCAATTAGTTATATAACTATCTTTTTTGTATATCAATCAATATGAACATGAATATTCCAATTATTTCCATGCAATCCAATTTCTTACAAATCAATTACCAGTAATTATATTTACCAATAATAATAAACCAAATAATTTCCCCCATATATTCTTCCAAACCACAACTTAACCATTTCTGCTTTCAACGCAATATACAATTAATAGTATCTCAATTATTACAATTCCCTAGTTAAATAGAGCTTTTTTTTCTTTTGTGTTTTAAAATCTTGAATTCTCTTCTTTTGCCATTTGCCATAAATTTCCCATTGTTTGCACCTACCTTTTTTGATGAGGAAAAAGAAAACTTTCCAAGGTTACAAGCAAACAAAAAAGCCAACAACCTGCTTTAGTTTCGGTTTCGGTTTCAGCTTGAATTACACAAGGAGAAAAAAAAATGTGCTCCAGCAGTACTCTTTGCAGCTAGAAAAAGACCCCTGCCCAAAACAGCTGAGAGCAAATCAGCTGAGAGTCGGGAGGCTGTTCAAATCCACTTATGGTAATTAACCTATACTGAAGCTAAAAGGGGCTGTTTTTTCTATTTTTGCAGACACGGGTCTACTCATTTGTTTTCTTTTAAAAAGGCATTTTTTCATGACTCGAATATAATCCGAGGGGGGCTTTTTCAGCCTGAAAAATGTGCTGAAAAACTTGGCTTATATTCGAGTATATATGGTACGTGAAAGAGGAGGCCTCAAAATGCCTAATTTAAGATTATATTATGAGGCAGCTGCCTTATCAGCAATTAATGATTGGATTAATTTAACAAAAGAGAGAAAATTGAATATTGAGGGATATGATTTATTATATGGGTGGCATGCATATTTACTATATGACAAAAAGGTGGATAAGAATTTTAGAAGTCATATACTGAGGAATGCATTGCTACGTGTATGGAAAAAGTATCAATGTAAATTAAATAGTAAATTACCCATATGGGCAATACCTAGACGTACGATAGAAAATATAAGTATAGAACAGAAACAAGATGTGATTACTTATAAAGAGCTTCTTATTATGGAAAGAAGTATATTGAAGTTAAATTCTCTAGAGGTATTAAAGCAAGAAAGGATAATACAAACTTGGTTTCAGTATGGACAGTTGTACAGTAGATGGAAAGAAGATCAGAAAATTGGTATTTTACAAAAGGATGAAAACTTGATAAAACAAATTAGGGACCAAAGTCCAATGCATATTAAAAGGTTGTATAATGCATTGATAGAAATAGATTCAGAGATGGAATTAGTGAAGGATTGTACGATAAAATGGGCACAAAATATTGAGGAACCAATAATGATGTAAACGTGGGAAAAAATATGGGTTAGAAATGTAAAATTTACTCAAGCTCAAAATTTGAGAGAAAATTTTTACAAAATGTTTTATAGATGGCACTTAGATCCGCAAAAGTTGCTTCTATGTATCCCAGTTTACAGTCTACGTGCTGGAGATGTAAATGTGATGATGCAACATATTATCACATATGGTGGACATGTAAAAAAATTAAGGCATTCTGGATTAAGATATGGTGGATTATGCAAAATATTCTTTAAAAGAAGATAAAATTTACTCCACAACTTTTTTTATTGGGTATAATTACAGACTGTACGGTGATAGAGACTAAACTGATATTGAATCTAATAACTGCAGCCAGATTGTTGGTGGCGCAGTACTGGAAGAAGGAAGACTTACCTACTATTGAGGAATGGACATCAAAAGTAACTAATTTGGCGAAATGGCTAAAATATCTGCATATTTGAAAGACTGTTCGAATGAAAGATATATATCGGAATGGAGAAGATGGATTGACTATATCCAGAATAAATATGAGACCAAAAAGTTGCAAATAGCTTATGAATGAAATACCTAGGTAGATTTTTTATACTTATATATTTTGGTATGTAAGGGGGAGTTAAAGTGCTGAGGGGTGTTTAGAGCTTATAGTTAGGTTGCTTATGTTTGATAATGTTTGCTTAATATTTTACCCTGTATTTTGCTCTGGGAAGTCGGGGGGGAGGGGGGAGGGATAAGGAGGGGGGAGGGGGGAACAGGTTTGTGTAAAACTGTAAAACTCTTTAATAATAATAAAAAAAATGTAGCCTAGGATTGCATTGGCTTTTTTGTCAGCTGCAGCACACTGCTACCTCATATTTAAGTGACTTTCCCCTAGGACTCCAAAATCCCTCTTGTAGTTACTGCTATCGAGCCAGATTCCACCCATTCTATACTTGTAGACTTGGTTTTTCTTGTTTAAGTGTAAAACTTTTTCTCACCATTGAATTTCATTTTTTTAGATAGAGCCCAGGGTTCAAGTCTGTCAGGACCCTTTTATATCTTGAGCCTATTTTCTGGAGTGTTGGCTATTCTGGCAGTTAGGCGTTTTCTGGAAATTAGATGAGTTCTCCTTCTATTCCCTCCTCTAATCGTTTATGAAGATATTGAACAATACTGGGCCTAAGACAGAACCTTGGAGGTAACCCACTGCTTACTTCCCTTCATGTAAATGTAGTTCTATTAAGGACTACATGTTGAATGTGGTTTGTCAGCCAGTTATGAATCCATGTAGTGGTGATGTTGTCTATCCCTCATCTTTCTAACTTATTAAGAAGTAAGTTGTGATCTACTTTATCAAATGCCTTACTGAAATCCAAGTATACTATGTCCACAGCATTTCATTGGTCCACTTTGTCAAAGAAGATCAAATAAGATTTGTTTGGCATGATCTAATATCACAATCAATGGTATCAAAGGCCTCCGAGAGGTCAGGTAGTTTAAAGATGGACACAATAACCCCTATCCTGCCAAATATCATCAAAAAGTGCAACCAATGCTGTTTCCATCTCATATTCAGGCCTGAACCCTGACTGGATATAGATAATCCATTACATCCAGGAACCTCTGGAGCTGCCACACAACCACCTTCTCAACAACCTTCCCCAATATTCATACTAACTTTGGAAGTCTTGCTTAGAAAGATCAGACAAGATCCAGAAATAAAAGGCTTGGAAATAAAAAAAGAAAAGTACAAAGTACAAGTATTTGCAGACAACGTAGTATTCATTCTGGAGGAACCCTTAGAAATGGGACCCAAACTAATAAAAAGAATAGAAGAGTTTGGTAAGGTGGCAGGACTAAAAATAAACAAGGAAAAGGCTAGGATGTTGACAAAGAATCTCACATATAAACAGAAAAATGAACTGACAGAAAAGATGGACATGCAGATAACTAAAAAAGTTAAATATTTGGGAATCTGGTTAACAGCAAGATGTATAACCATTAAAGAAGACAACTACATTAAATTAATACAACAAATAAAGACAGACTTGAAAAAATTAAGAAATCTACTGTTGTCGTTGGTCGGAAGGATAGCCACAACAAAAATGAATATTCTACCAAAATTGCTATTTTTATTTCTAGCAATTCTGATAAAACTAGGAAAAAAGTTTTTTAAGGACCTAAACCTTTTGACCTAAAGACAAAATTGATTTTAAAGTTTGTCTGGCAAGGCAAAAAACCAAGAATCAAACTGAAAATGTTACAAGACACCAAAAATAAAGGGGTGGTGGTTGGACTACCAGATTGGGAGCTGTATTACCAGGCTTCAGCATTCACATGGATGAAAAAGTGGATGAACTTGAAGAACAAAAGAATATTGACTTTAGAAGGACACAACTCACAATTGGGGTGGCATGCATTTACGTGGTATGGGAAAAGTAAAATACATAGATACTTCCAAAGGCATTATATCAGGAATGCTCTGCTTTCAGTATGGGAAAAAATCAAACGGAAACATTACATGAAAATACCGGTCTGGCTATCCATGATGGCAGCATTAATACATCCAAATGATTTTGAACTGGAAAAAATTGTAAGGTATAAAGCAGTGGTGGATTCAAATTTTTTAACAACCAGTTCTTTGGGCGTGGCTTGATGGGCATACCTTGGTGGTCATGTGACTGGGTGGGTATGGCTGGGTGGGCATGGCTGGATAATAATAATAATAATAATAATAATAATAATAATAATAATAATAGACAAACCATCAAGTGCCACCAACCCGAAGCCTACAAATAGCTGGGCAATATCAAGCACAGGCAAGTGAAAAATGTGGTCAGCAAAGAATACACGCAAAGGATCAGGAAACTTCTAAAAAGCAAACTGAATGGCGGTAACACTATCAAGGCTATAAATACCTGGGCCATACCTGTCATCAGATATACTGCTGGGATCGTAAACTGGACATAGGCAGAGATAGACAGCCTGGATAGGAAAACAAGAAAACTGATGACCATACAATATGCGCTGCACCCATGTAATGATGTCAACAGGCTATATTTGCCCAGAAAAGCAGGCGGCAGAGGACTTCTGCAAGTGAAGCAGACAGTCGAAGAAGAGAAGCATGCTCTGGCAGATTATGTGAAAGACAGTGTTGAACCAGTTCTGCTGGAGGTCAACAAGAGGAAGCTGCTCAAAGTGCAGCAAACCAAGACTCAATATAGGAAAACAGCAATGCAAACTCAGGCTAACAGCTGGTGTAACAAAGCACTGCATGGGCAGTTCCTTGAGAAGATTCAGTGAAAAGTAAATAAGGAAAAGACATGGTTATGGCTGACCAACGGAACACTGAAGAAAGAGACAGAAGGCTTGATTCTTGCAGCCCAGGAACAAGCCATCAGAACGAATGTAATTAAAGCCAGAATAGAAAAATCTGCTGATGATCCCAAATGCAGACTCTGCAAAGAAGCGCATGAAACCATTGATCATATACTGAGTGGTTGCAAGACAATAGCTCAGACTGACTACAAACAACGTCATAACACAGTCGCTCAGATAGTCCATTGGAACTTGTGTCACAACTACCACCTGCCTGTAGCAAAGAACTGGTGGGATCATAAGCCTGAAAAAGTGGTCAAAAATGAGCATGCAAAACTATTGTGGGACTTCCAAATACAGACTGATAAAGTTTGGGAACACAATACCCCAGATATCATGACTGTGGAGAAGAAAAAAGTGTGGATCGTCAACATTGCCATACCTGGTGACAGCAGAATCGATGAGAAACAACTTGAAAAAGTCACCAGATATCAGGACTTGAGAATTGAACTGCAGAGACTCTGGCATAAACCAGTGCAGGTGGTTCCAGTGGTACTCAGCACACTGGGTGCTGTGCCTAAAGACCTAGGCAAGCACTTAAAAACAATTGGCGCTGACAAGATCACCATTGGTCAGCTGCAGAATGCCACCTTACTGGGATCTGCTCACATAATCCGCCGATACATCACGCAGTCCTAAATGCTTGGGAAGTGTTGGACTAGTGATTTGGGATATGAAATCCAGCATGGTCATCTCGTTTGCTGTGTATACTGTCAATAATAATAATAATAATAATAATAATAATAATAATAATAATAATAACAAACTAATGCCATGAAAGCAAAGATACAAAAATCCACCGACAAGCCAAACTGCCGACTTTGCAACAACAAAGTCGAAACTTTCACATTTAATATGTGAATGCAGCAAAATCGCACAAACTGATTACAAAGCTAGACATGACCAAGTTGTTAAATTAATCCACTGGTCATTATGTAAAAACTACAACTTTCCTGTATCCAAAAAGTCATGGGAACATAAAGTGGAAACAGTTATAGAAAATGAGGTGAAGATCTTGTGGGACTTTCGAATACAGACGGATTGTCACTTGGAACACAACACACCAGATATCACAGTTGTCAAAACCCGAAATGTACAATTTATTGACATTGCGGTACCAGGAGATGCCAGAGTCGAAGAAAAAGAACTGGAAAAAATCATAAAATATTGCAACCTGGCCACAGAAACTACATGGCTATGGATGAAACATTTCACAGTGATACCCATTGTCATCGGGGCACTTGGTACCATGTCCAAGAATTTCACAAAACACTTCAAGAAATTGCAGCTTCCTGCAATAACACCAGCGGAACTGCAAAAAACTGTGCTACTCAGAACATCACATATTTTAAGAAGGTATTTGGTTGATACCTAGGAGGCTGGCAGCAACCCATATCAACCATTAGCACCAGTCAATGGTATTTGTGACACATTTTTTAAATGTCCAGTTGACTGAGTTTCATTTTTAATGAATAAAAGATGATGATGATGATGATGATGATGATGATGATGATGATGATGATAACAACAACAACCGGTTAAGATCAGGAGTACTGAAAAAAGAAACAGAAAGCTTTATTTTGGCAGCTCAAGAATAAGCCCTAGCCACAAACTGCATGAAGGCAAAAATTCAACATGTTACCACCAACAGCAAATGCCGCCTCTGCAATGAGAAAGATGAGACAGTCGACCTGATCAGTGGGTGCAGCAAAATTGCACAAACTGACTACCTACAATGCCATGACAGTGTTGCTAAGATCATTCACTGGAAATTGTGCCAGAAGTTTGGATTTGAGTACAGGAAAAACCACTGGGAACATCAGGTTGAGAAAGTTTTAGAAAATGAGAAACTCAAGATCTTGTGGGACTTCAGGATTCAGACTGACAGGCACTTGGTCCACAACACACCTGACATAACAATAGTTGAAAAGAAAAAAGTATGGTTCATTGACATTGCAATACCAGCATTGCTGCCAGAAGAAAAAAAAGCCTAGAAACTAGTGGATTGTAATTTCACTGAACTAGGGCTGCATAAAATCTTGGTTTACATAGGAAGAACCTGGCTAAAGAGAAATACACATAAAACCTACGAAAAAGAAAGAAAAACAAATATTGTACCTTTACAGGGAGGATACATGAGATGAGGGTGTGGCTAACTGATGAGGCCTTATAAGACCGAAATAGATCTATCTTAGTCTCCCAATGGGCAGCAAAGGGTCTGCTGGCTGCCAGAAGAAAAAAAGCCTAGAAACTAGTGGATTGTGATTTCACTGAACTAGGGCTGCATAAAATCTTGGTTTACGTAGGAAGAACCTGGCTAAAGAGAAATACACATAAAACCTACGAAAAAGAAAGAAAAGCACACACACACACACACACACACACAGAAAGAGAGAGAGAGAGAGAGAGAGAGAAAGAGAGAGAGAGAGAGAGAGAGAGAGAGAGAGAGAGAGAGAGAGAGAGAGAGAGAGAGGGAGAGAGAGTCAGGTCCAGAAATATTGGGACATCGACACAATTCTAACATCTTTGGCGCTATACACCACCACAATTGGAATGAAACAAACACAATGTGCTTTAACTGCAGACTGTCAGCTTTAATTTGAGGGTATGTACATTCAACTCAGGTGAACAGTGTAGGACCTGTGAAATGGCCGTTTGACCCCCAAAGGGGTCGGGACCCCCAGGTTGAGAACTGCTGTTTTAAAGGCATTTTTTCATCAGAAGAGGTTATAGAAAAAATGCTTTTAAAAGTTTTTTGAAAAAAGCCTCTGATGATCGTGCAGCTCAGCTGAGCATGGTGGGGTGGGGTGGGGGCAGGGATTTTTGCTACTGGTTCTCCGAACCACCCGCCGCCATCGCTACTGGATCGGGCGATCCGGTCTGAACCGGGAGCATTTCACCCCTGAGAAGAAACCTCAGAAACAGCCTTAAGCAAACAGCCTGAATGAGACTAAGGTTCATGAATGGAAACAATGTTTCATTTATAAAACCGGACCTCCCCATTCACTAGGAAAGTGCAGCAGCAGCAGCAATCTCGGAATAGGCAACACAATAGAAGCAAGCCAAAACTGATTAAATATAATTGATAGGAATAGATTAAGAAAATGAATGATTAAGATGAGCATTTCCCCCACCCTGGGGGCCAGTCACAACTTGAGTAGGCAACAAAACAACATTAGTTAAATAATAAAAGACACACAAATCCTAGCCCCGAAATTGTGAAACACCAAAAATGTATAAAAACCCATCAACTCACCAAACCAACTTGTCAGCTGTCCCAGAACTGATCGCTGAAGTCGCTTCTGATCATCAATAAAGAGAACCTT
The DNA here is from genome assembly GCA_012654045.1 of Ptyas mucosa. NCBI lineage: Eukaryota > Metazoa > Chordata > Lepidosauria > Squamata > Colubridae > Ptyas > Ptyas mucosa. Next base: position 18,620 of record WNWU01014907.1, on the reverse strand, counting down.
CTTTTCAAGCAGCTGGCTTCTTTCTTCATTCGGTGGCACCCTTGTTTTTCCTGGTTGGGGACTTGAACCAATTCTTCCTATAATTTTGGTGACCACAAAAGGACTTCCAGCTCACCTAGCCATCAGACCTGGCTCAGGTAAGCCTTCACCTAGCTGGAAGCAAACCCTTTTTGTCTGTGGGTGGGTTCCCCAGACCTTGCCCAATTGGGAATAAGGTAGCAAAGCAAGTTGTGAGGCTTGCACTCAACAACTGCTTGAAAAGAAGGTGAGTAATGCTACATTTACTGCCTTTCAGAGCCTGGGGGGAATGAGTATGGAAAGTGTGTATAGGTGAATAGGAAAATCTCTCTTCCTCTGCCACAGCTGGATCTCATCTCCTCCACACTTTTCTTAGTTGCACACAGATTGACTATGACACAGGACTATGACTGACAGATCCTGGAAAGCAAGGAGGTTTAGCGGGAGTGTGAGACCTTCTATAAAGAGAAGGGAAGTGGTATAAAAGAGGAACAGAGCATGAGTGAGAGATTCACATTGGGAGAACACACCTGGAATCACTGAGCAAAGCCTTATTCTTCAAGGAGGTGCCCATTTTTTGTGAAAAGAAGCCAAAGTCCTCCCAAATTCTTTTGGTCTGAAAAGTGCAAGCAGGGCAAGGACTGAAAGATTGCCTTGCTAGGGCAGAAGGCTCCATAAAGAGTCAGTCTGCGGTTGCGAGAGATCCAGGCTAAAGGTCTCACCATATGTAACAGGAGCTAGATTGAGAGTAACGTCTGAAACTATGGAAAACTCTGGCTCGAAGTTCCTGCTAGAATCTCCCCTAGGGAAACTGTTAGGAGCCTGAAATTTCCCATCCAGGCAGGAATGCAGAAAAAGTGTGCAGATGAATTATGTCAAGAGAGGGCTATACTCAGAGATAAGACAGAAGAACCAACTTGGCCAAAACTCAGTACTTTTGAATACAGCATCTCAAAAATACTAAGACCTAGGCTAAACCCCTCTCAAATACTATACTGGTATTGCTGGGCCCAACCAAATGATGTTCAGGGATCCCAACCAGAAATAGGTACCCCATATAGTAGTGACAACGCAGGAGCCAGAATTATGCCCCCCACCCCGCTGCAAAGGACAGAGATGAGGAGAGGTAGAATATGTTCTCACACATACTCCCTTCTCCCACTCTGACCTAATAATATGATAAAAGGATATCCCTTCTTTCTGGTCAGACCTGACCAGAATGATGCAGCTGCTTCACAAAAGATGAACTTTTCAGGCTGTTTGAAAAAATGGAGGAAATTGCCAGACAACCCATGATTATGGGTGAGGCACCTGATGCGTTCTGAGTTTGTCTGCTGGAATATGGGGTAGCTTATGCTCACCTAAACATGAATAACCTCAAGGACCAGCAGATCCTAGTCTCAGTTTTTGTGACCAGTCAGCCAATGACATCAGAGGCCATTTTCACCAGACCATGTCAAATTGATCCTCAATGGAAATATTGAAGTTGCACAGAATTGCCAACTTTGTATATATGACCAGAGGGAAAAATTAATGGAAGAGGATAAGGAGAGAAAGGAAACAGAGATGAAAAGGAGAACTGAAAAGAGGGAGGACCTGAAAATGTTCACAATTATGTGAAATGGCAGGAGACACCCAAGTTTTCAGTTGCCAGACAAACAGCTGAGATGGCCTTGGTGTGAGGAAGAGAGGATATCTGGGGCAAGATGCCGACATTGCTTTAGAAGTGGACAGGAGGAACATTTTTGGAGGGGATATAGAGGAGACTTTTCAGGATCCAGGAACCATCAACCCCCATTGATTGCCTTATTTCATAGAGGATCCCCTGCCCCTTATTAGGATAATGAGATTCCCAAACAGCCTTGTCACATACAGTTCCAAGATAACCCTGACACATTATGACTAAGCACTGTACTAACTGAATACCATGCCATCTTCACCAGCTTTGCCATAGCCTTAAGGAACGGCCCTGAAGGTGAGCCTCTCCTAACCCTTACAATAGGAGGAAGCGAAAGTAAACCTATTTCTACCTGTATATCATATACAGGTAGAAATAGGTTCACTTTCCCTCAATCACCCCTTCACAGTCTATCCTCAGTCACATCTCTCGCTGCTAGGCAGGGATTTTTTATGCAAATTGGAAGCTACCATATGTCAAGGTTCCAAGTAATACATCTCAGGTGGGCTCATCTTAGATATTCCAGTTAAATAAATTCACTGCTTTGCCATCTCAGGACCTCAACCCTGCCCATAGCCTTATTTCATCTTAGAACCAGATCCTGATGAGAAATAGGCATTTCACCATTTGAACTGCTCTTTGGTCATCCTCCAGACACCCTTAAAGGTCAAACTCCAGGCCCGCGGGCCAGGTCCGGCCTGTGAAGTGGTTAGATCTGGCCCATGGGGCCACCCTGAAAACAGCAAGGGGCTGTCCCCCACTGCCTCAACCCCAGCCCACCCAAGCCTGGCCAGGCGCTCAGGAGACAGCAAGCATGTGGGGGCTTGTGTCTGTAGTGAAAAGAAAGCGCTCCCCGCCTGCGGGGCCAGCAGGCAAGGACAGGTCAGTGAGTGGGCCATGGAGGTAGCAGAGGTGCTGGTGGTGGGAGTGGCGCTGCTGCTGGGGCTTTATACACTGATCTACAACAACTTCATGGCAGCCACCTGGTGCCGGAATGCTGATGTGGTCCTCAATGAAATTGAGTTTGACACCCCTGGTTTAGTCCCACATTCCCTCAGTTTAGAAAGGGGGATATGGTCTTATCTTCCTATCTTACAGCCCTACTCCAGCAACTCTGGACCCTGTGAAGGCAGTAGCTGGGAGGCGTCTCACAGTCACACAGAAAAAGAGAGCTTGCCTTCCCCTTTGCCACCAGCCACCAAAGGAGGAAGGTAAGCCCAAAGAAAGAGGCAGTCGTGGGGGAGGAAGCGGAGCATCTCATGACAAGGGGGGCAAGATGTGGGCTGGCAGGGAGCCCAGTGGCAATGGCGCAGCCCTGGCTTGCCTTCCTCTCTGCCACCAGTCACAGGAGGAAGGTAAGTCCAAAGAAAGAGGCGGTCGTTGGGGCGATGCATGCAACTGGTGAAGGGAGAGTAGGCAGCATGCAGGAGAAGGCCTTTGACAGATTAGGCCAGGCCTGGGCAGAAAATAGGCAGAAAGAAAGGCTTCAATAGCTGTAAGTTCAATTTTTTTCCTACTGAATTCTGTGGGCGTAGCTTTGTGGGGGGGGGTTTCCATGTGACTGAGTAGGTGTGGCCATGAGTGATGTCACATTGGCCACTCCTACTCAGTCACATGACCCCTCCCCCACCAAGTCACACCCACAGAACCGGTAGGGAAAAAATTTAAATACCACTACTGCTTCCCAGGGGTATCAAACTTAAGGCCAGCGGGCTGGATCCAGTCTGTGATGAGGCCAAATCCGACCCACTTTGCCATCCTGGAAACTGTAAGGGTCCAGCCCACATCACTTCAGCCTGGGCCATGCCATGCCTGTGTGCGTGCACGTGCACAGGCCCAGTTCTCTGTTGCCGCATGTAGGACAACTAAAGTAGCCTGTGGGACTATGTCAATATAAGTAATTATGAGCTGGAAGAGACATAACAAGAGGTCAGCCAATGGGGACTATTTGGAAACTGAAACATAGTATTTGTTTGTATGGGGCCATAAGGGATAGTTTGGAGTCTGGGCGTGGCTTAGATTTGCTGAACTGTATATAAGAGTTGGTTTGGCCTCTGTAATGGGTGCCTCTATACAACATTAGCCTCTCTCTACTTTGTAATGACTTGCTTCTATTGCTTCTGTGTTCCTGATTTTGTATGCTGACTTCTGATGTATGGTATTATATATAAAGAAATTTTCTTATGTAGATGAATCCTGCAGAATTATTTAATTGTGTGTGCTGCAACAAACTTTGACAGACTATGGTAAAAAATAAATATTTCAGACCTTTCAACCTCGTGAGATCTTTTTTTTTCATGAGAAGGTCTGAACTATTTTTTGTAGTGTAGTCCCACAGACTACTTTAGTTGCCCTGCATGCGGCAACGAAGAATGGAGCTGGAAAGCAGGTTAGTGAAGGGATGTGGCTGCCCTGGAGTGTGTGTGAGGGTTTGGCCTGGCTGGCCTGGCTGAAGGGCCCTCAGGTAAGTCAGGGTGGGGTGGATAAGGCAGCTCTGCACCCCCACCTTGCTTCGTCCTCCACTCCCTACCACCTCACTGCTCAGGTGGCTTCTGCCACCGCCACCACTGCCAGCAGCTTGGGTGCCCTGGCTGAAGCACGGATCACTCTCACTTTCCCATACACAGACACAGACACAAGACACACACACACAGAGGTTGCATCGGATTGCTCTCTTACTCTCTATCTCTTTCTCTCTGTCTCGCCCCATTTGCATGCAAGCGTGCTCTGGAGGTCTTATTAAGTAGTTAATGGAAAGTATGGGGTGGAGAAGCAGGAGACCAGCAAACACTTTTTGCACGAAGAATGAAAATTTCTGGGTCCCTGCAAAAGAGGATGGGTGCCTGAACCTGCATGGTATTATAGCACCCAGGAGCATCCATTCTCGGCATGAAAAGCATTTGAGTCAACTCTCCTCTTCCTTCCTTAAAGGCAAAGAAACAACAGTAGAGAGGCTACAGATGTTTGCAACATAAGAGAGTCCTTGTGGCAGGAAGGGAGAGAGAAGCATGAGATATCTTAGTGGGTCAGGTGGCCTTGAGGGCCTGTTCTATCACTAGCCATGTCCCATGACCTTCCCCACCCTGAGATACCTAATGTGCACATTGGTATTCTTGAATTGTGAGCTCTTAGGAAAGAATCCCCTCTTTATGTGTTGAAACAGCTATTTCCAGTGGGGAAAACTGGACAAAGGACAAAGCAAGTGGGAAAAAATATTCTCCTTTGCTATATTTCCAGTCTGAATTACACCATTGCAGGGTCCTTTTAAGGATTATATATATAGAAAAGCAACTAACTTACCTCTGTTCTTAAATGCTAAAACTGTTGCACATAAAAAACAGAGGAGCTCTGATCAACTATCAGAGCCATCATTTTGACAGTTTTATTGTACTGTTGTCTGTGGATGCCCCAACAAAATACAAGCATGGGATAAACTGATCCTGGTTTGTTCTCAGTCTTATTGTCAGCTCTGGTGCACTAGCCAGCCCAGAGCTGCCATTCGGCCAGGGCACACTGCACCACCACCCAGGAGCCGCCCGCCAAGACGCCAAGCCAGCACTCACCTCCCCTGGCAGCAATGAAGCCGCATTGCAGAAGATGGATGGGAACTTTCTGGGTGCAGCAGGCATGACTGCCAAACTTCTGAGAGATGGTCGTTCAGTGCTGATGTCATCAGGGTGAGCCACGGAGTGGCGGCAGCAGCCAGGTAGCAGCCTGTTGGTCTCAGCCCATCTCTGACACAGGGTGGTGCAGAGACATGGCCACTAAGCAAGCTGGTGTCACGAGACTATGGCGGCTGGGCCAGATGGCAGGCTGTTGCTTGCCACTTCGCACTTCCTGGTCATGTGGGATGGAGCTGCACACATGAGTGGGTGGGGTGGTGCTGAGTAGTTAAAAGGTGGTGGGGAGCATGGGAAAGTAGCCCTAACAAGAAGTTCATTGAGCTTGTCTCCTGTGATTGTTAGTTTGTGCCAGAACGGGAGTAAACAAGAATTAACAAAACAAGTTTGCATTTGGAGTCTTTCCTCCCTTTCTGGAACCTGACAGAGTTGTTAGGGCTCCTTCTCATACAACATGGCTGAAGGTACTGTGCCGGGATTGGAGGCTGTTGACCTTGAGGTATCAGTAGCCCCAACAGAGGTCACTGTACTGGAGGCCCTACTGGGTCCAGCAGAAGAGACATCCTTGGACGTCAGGCCAAAGGAATGCTCGGGGGAGGGGGTGGCTTGATGCCGGCGAGGTAACAGCTTTTCTGCCTCGCTCTGGCATCGCAAGGAGGAAAATAACAAGGATTTCCTGTAAATGAAATGAAAAGCAGCTGAGACTTACAAAGGAAGAAAGTGGAAGCTTCCTGATACTGTGAGCAGGTTCGATCTGTGCCTCAAACTCCTGAAAACCCTGCAAATTTCCCTGAGGCCTAACTGCCCAGGAAGGAGTGGGGGGAGGGAGATAGGAGAGCACAGAGGCCTGCAGGATTTAAATTGCACAGAGCTTGCAGCATTTTAATAGTGAGTGTTACTTTAAATCTACAACTGCGGTGGCTAGCTCTTTAACTCTATATTTGCTGGAACACTTGGAAAGTGGAGATCTCAGACTCTTTTCCAAAGAATATTTTGAATTGCCTCAGATCTGTAGTATATGGTTAATTGGGAAACAGCCCACAGTTCTTTTCTTTATTTAGTCCCTTTAAGTAAAAAAATTATGAATAAATCAAGAAAGGAAACAACTGGTTTCAAACAGAACCCTTTAGCCCAATCAGCTACTGATATGACCCAAATAATCTCAGCTCTTGCTAAAATAAATGAAAGATTAAATACTATAGAAGAAGGATTGAATAAAAAAAAATGGAGAAGGAACAAAAAGAAAGAGCTGGACAATTAGAACAAATTAAAATTCAAAATGAAGAAATATATAAAAAAATCATTGGTGAAATTACTGAACATTCTGCAAAAACTGCAGCAGAGGCAATTAAGATGAAAGGTGATATTGACCATCTGCAAATGCATGGTATAAAAATGGATAATAAGATTGGAGACCTTTTTTATAAACATTTTCAACAAGATAAGAGGATTTGCCTTTTAGAAGAAGAAGTGAGAAAGGCCAATCTGGTTATAAGAGGAATTTCTGAACGTTCTGTGGACAACATATGAGAGAGAGTGCTGGACTGGTTTAACTCAATTGGATTAGATTAAAAAATGATGGCAACGGATTTAATAAGTGTTTTTAGAATTGGACTAAATCGTGATAAGAAAAAAAAGAGAAATATTCTAGTTAAATTTGCAAATATAAAAGATAAATTACAAGTACTATCAAAAATTAGAGAACACAGAGACATGGCTCTTCAAATGGAAGGAGACAAAATTGAAGTTTACCAGGATATTTCTTTTGAAGAACGCAAGTGGAAATTTTCTTTAAAACCAATCACTACATTGTTAAGAAATAAAAATATTAAATATAATTGGAGATTCCCACAAAGGAATGCTCAGGGTGGCAGAAGCCTGTGGATGGCAAGAGCAGGCAGAGACTGGACAAGGTGAATTGGGGGAATGGTGGTTGGGCAATTCAAGGACTGTGAACTACCAGGCCCTGGGTCCACTGCTCACCCCTTTGGGGAGCCCATTTCACTCAGTGATGGGAGCAGCGGATCTCAGATGATGATGACTGGAGTTATTCCACCACAGTGGGTAACCAGATGATAGAAGTGCTGCAGGAAATGTATGGGGCAGCTGGCTTTAGGGAGCAGGGCTGTGGCAGTGTCTGGCAGGGAACCATGGTGGTGGGTCACCCCTCCCAGGTGCCCCAGCTCCTGGAGGGGGCCCCAGCTGGTTCAGGCTTCCTGGCACAGGCCGTCCATACAATCAATACACAGGGGAGGCCTGGGGGGGTGGCCCAGTGGCCTACCCCTAAGGTGACAAGAGCAACTAGATTCCCCACGAGCTGTGGGGGGAGGACCCCTAGGCTATGAGAGCCAAACACCCACCATCCACGCCAGCCCAGCAGCAAGTCATAGTCCTGCAGTAATGGGGCACTGGGATCACCAGCAGTGAGGACAACATTTGATGGAAGCCATGAGAAAGTGGCCCTATTCCTGGGGCAGGTATTGAACCATCTAGAAATGTATGGCCATTTATACACATCTCAATGGGATATGGTCATGGGATGGTGGCAATGGATGGGGGAGCCCTGGAGTGGGTGGCCGATTTGTATGGTGACCATACTGCAGACATTGGCCTCTTCCTGGCTGCCCTCTAAGAGAGGTTTGAGGATAGCATCATGTTACAGCAAGCAGAGAGGGAACTGTTGAAGGCAAGGCAGAGAGGGAGGCCTGTGACTGAGTACCCAAATTCTGGCGGGTTGTAGGAGAAGTGTGAGGGTGGCCCAAGCACTTAGTAGTGTACCAGTACAAGGCCAGGCTTGATTGGACTTTGTGACAACCCTGTGTGTGCCAGGGGTTGCCCCCCAGGTTGACAGCCGGGTTCCAGGCTGTGACAGAGCTGGATGTCGAATTCCAAGATGAACACAGAGGCGGGAGTGGGGTCCACGGGGTCAAAGACTACCAACCCATTCCACCAGCACTGTCCTGGGAACCTGGCCACCTTCGGGGAAGGTGCAGCCCACTATGGTACCAGAGAGATCCTCACCCGTGAGACCGCCTCTAATGTGTTTCTGTTGTGGGAAGCCTGACCACAGGGTCATTGAGTGCTCTGAGGAGGGTCCCTGGGCCCTACTAGCACGAAACAAGGAACCACCTGAAAGAGTATGAGAGTCACGCCAGAGAAATCTCATGGGGTGCACCAGATGATCCAACCAACCCCAGGGGAAGAGGCATCTGCTCCAATGGATGAACTTGACACCAGTGGAAGCAAAGGGGGGTCCGATACAATGGTTTGTATGCCAATAAAGCCCTTTGTAGTTCAGGTAGTGATAGTGGCACACCAGTGCCAAAAGTGCACAGCACTAATAGACTCAGGGTGGACTCACAGCCTCATGATTGAGCCTGTCGCCTCCAGCTTGGGGGTAGGACTACAGAAGCTAGTCCATCTGTTTTGAGCAGATGGATGGGTCTTTGTTGGGAGGCCAACCAACATGTTACAGAGAAGGTGGCTTTGGAAATCGGCCAACATAGGGAGGTGCTGCATTTTGTGGTGGTCCCCAGAAGAACCAAGGAGGTTGTCCTGGGGCTAGCCTGGCTGGACAAATGGGGTCCTACAATATGGTGGTGGTGGGGTTTGTCAACATCTACAGATAGACCTTGGGCCTGCCCCACCGCCCTATGAGGAGCTTTCCCATGCTCTGGAGCTGACTAGAGATAGGAGAAGTACTTCCACACAGAGTAACACTACAGGGGAGCTGGCTTACCCTAGGGAATATGCAGATTTACAGAAAGTATTTAATGAAAGAGAGTGCAACAACTTATCTCCCCACCGTCCCACTGATTGTGGCATAGAAATCCGCCCTGGGGCTACATTGCCAAAGCCCAAGATGTATTCAATGACCCCACAAGAGCTGGCCAAGATGAGAGCCTACATAGAGAAAAATCTAAAAAGGGCTTCATTCAGCCCGCTAGGTTTCAGGTGGCGGTACCTGTCCTGTTCAAGGAGAAAGACGGAGGACTGCGTTTGTGTATCAGTTTCAGGAGGATCAATGCAGTGTGTAGGGAACACCTGTACCCCCTCCCTTTATTGAAGGATATGATGGCCAGGTTGTCGGAAGGGCAAATATTCCCCAAGTTAGACCTTGGGGAGGCTTATTATAGGGTGAGAATCAAAGCCGGAGATGAGTGGAAGATGGTCTTTAATTGCCACCTGGGGAGCTACCAGTTTCGGGTTATGCCCTTCAGGCTGCAAGGAGCGCCAGCAATGTTCATGCAGCTCATCAACAAGGTCCTGCATGAACACTTCTATAAATCAAATAAAAATAAAATAAAAATAAATAAATGTCAAGCTGGTGCGGCAGGTGTTCCAGAAACTGTTAAATGCACACTTGCATGTCAAACTCTCCAAGTGTGAGTTCCATAAAATAACATTGGACTATCTGGGATTTTGCCTATCACCAAAGAGCATAGAAATTTATTTTATTTATTTATTTTGATTTATATGCCGCCCTTCTCCGGAGACTCAGGGTGGCTTACAATGCATTAAGCAATAGCCTTCATACTTTTGTATATTTTATACAAAGTCAGCTTATTGCCCCCACAAACCGAGTCCTCATTTTACCTACCTTAGAAAGGATGGAAGGCTGAGTCAACCTTGAGCCTGGTGGGATTTGAACTTGCAGTAATTGCAGGCAGCTGGAAGCTAAATACTACTTTTAACATTAATTTAACATTATTTATAATTTATAATAATTTAACATTAGTCTGCTGTGCCACTCAGGCTCTTTTTTGAGAGCCTGTATACCTTGACAACTAGCTGGTTTAATAGACTATTTTGTATGGAATAGAAATAGAGAGTGCCATCTACTGGAGGAAATGGACCCCACTAAGGTAAAGGCGGTGTTAAACTGGCAAGACTCCAAAACATGAAAACAGCTACAAAGCTTTTTGGGGTTCACTAATTTTTACTGCCAGTTCATCCCATCCTTTGCCTGAGTGGCACTTCCGCTCACCAATCTGTTGAAAACAAAACATCTGACTTCTGGTTTGATGTCGTGGAGGGAACGGACTGAAAAATCCAGCTGGACAAACCACTTCCAGGAAGCTTTTGGGCCATAGCCGTCTTGTAGGGACAGTGAAGAAAGGAGAGGCATTTTGTAGACTGCAAGGAACTGGCAATTTCCTCACTGGAACAGAAACAGCTCTTCCGATTTGCAGCATGGGTGGTGGCCATCTTCTGGTGGCCACCTTGAAGCTGGGATAACTAGACCCAAGAATTGAACTGGAGCAGTGTTTGGACGGAGTGCTGGAACTGTGTCAGATAATTGCCAATCTATACTTAAAGGAAAAATTGAAATTGGAGTTTTAAAAGAAATCCCTGAACTTGGATTAGTGGCTATCTGGCACTTGGGGGGGAGGGGGAACACTTACAGGAGAAAAAAAAACAGTGGGGAGTGAAATACAAAAAACCCAAGAAGTAGTCAAAAATTGGGGAAAGGAAAACATTTTAAAAGGGGAAAAAAGTGATTTTCAGGAGAAAATAGCATTTTATAGGCTATTTTATACCAGTAAAACCCCTGGATACCTTGACAACTAGCTGGTTTAATAGACTATTTTGTATGGAATAGAAATAGAGAGTGCCATCTACTGGAGGAAAGAAAAAGTACTGTAATACTTTAACTAAATAGACAAAAAAGAAGAAGTAACAGATGGAAAAAATGACCTTGGCCATATAGAAGATAACTTGAACACTGTGAGAACATTTAAGGAGTGACCGTGTTTTGCATTTGGGTTCCCCCCCCCTTCTCTCTTGAAAGACAGCCTTTTAATCAGATTTGATTATTTCTGGAGTTGGATTATTAATAAGTTAGGAGAACCTTTTGTTTCTGAATAATTGAAGAAGAAAGGAAGAAAAGAGGAGAAACAAGAAAATTAAATAGACTTTAAACTTTGACTAATTGTGAAGCGATATAATTGGGGAGGTTTTGATATTTTTTTTAATTGTTATAAAATGGAGTTACAGGTGTATGAAGAGCTACTTCTGATATTTAAAAACATGAGTGAATCTTTAATTGGCAGCAAAGAAACAGAAAATTCATTGAAATATATAGAAAAGGAAAGTGAAGAGGATTTGGAAGAGGGAAATTTAAATGAGATGCAAGAAGTTAAGAACATAGAAGAGAAAGTATTAAAAAATAAGAATCAAGTAGACAATATTACAGAAATTTTGTGTAATGTAGAAAGAGTAGAGAGGAAAGGTGGAAAATCCCCCCTAAAAAAGAAACAGTTAAAGGGAAATATTTGGAAGAGACAAGGGAAAGTCTTGGTGAGGGATGTTCAAATAGTACAACAAAAAGAGTTAAAAGGAATTCAGAAGATAAACTGTGACACATATAAAAATAAAAAAAAGAGAATTACAAAGTTAGAGCAAGATAAAATGCTGAGCAAAAAACCATTTAAAAATGGGATTCTAAAAAGATTGAGAGATGATGGATAAAAGTGAATAATAAAAAGTGAAAAGGGAGAAATGATAATGGGATAAATATTAGTAACTATATATAACAAAATAGATCAGTAAATGGGAATGGGAAAGTAGATAATATAATAATATTAGTAATGTTGATAAGCTTTTAAATTAGAGTGGAATTTAAAATGTTATTGTACTTGTAAGAGAGAAGGACACACTGTGATGTTGTTTATGTGAAAGAATTGAACAGGAAATGATAAAGTATGTAAAGAGAATAATAATGTTGAAACTGGAATAACAAAGTCATGAAAGTGATTATTTTGTAAAGATGAATGAATAGAACTTGTTTAAGCTAAAACCCAGTAGATGGGAATGTGAAAATAAGTAATTTAATAACATTACTAATTTTGATAACAATGCAAATTAGGATGAAAATTTAAAATGCTAATGATTGGGAAGGGGGAATTTGAGAGATGCTTCTGGAAATGAAGAAATATAGTAAATAACTGGTGTAATTACAAGAGAGGAGAAATATAGGGCATAAAGTGATGTTACTTATGTTTAAAAATTGAAAATGATAAAGAATCATGAAAAGAGAATAATATGGCAGAAGCTGAAATAATAAAATATGGCAAAAAATTATTAATTTGCGATAAAGGATTATATAAAAGAGATGAATATTGAAAAAATGGGAAGATTAGAATATATTAAAATTATGATTATGTATATGATGTGACCCGGTCAACACCCTGTTCATAAAATATGTATGGTGAAAGAAAAATTGTAATAAAACTTGTTTTAAAAAAAAAGAAAACAAAACAAAACATCTGACCAGAAAGCCACATCTGGGGTGTCCGGTGATATGGAATGTCAGTGGGCGTTTGAACATTTGAAACCCCTGTTTATAAAAGAGCTAGTGCTAAAACATCCAGATCCATCGAGACCTTTCATGGTGCAGGCCAGTGAGGTAGCGGTAGGTGCTGTTCTTTTACAGGTTAACAAGGAGGGGATTATCCAATGACGTATACGTCATGGAAATTAAATGACCATCAAACACAACTGGCCCATATGGGAAAATGAAGTGTTTAGGTGGGCCTAGCTGATGTGGAGGCATTTACTGGAAGGGGGTAGTGTGCCATTTGAGATCTGGACCGACCACAAGAACTTGGAGGTCCTCCAGACCCCACGTCAGCTGTCCCTGAAGTAGGTCTGGTAGGCGTTGTATTTCTGAAGGTTTACCTTTTTTAAAAAAATTTTTGATTTATATGCCGCCCTTCTCCAGAGACTCAGGGTGGCTTACAATGCATTAAGCAATAGCCTTCATACTTTTGTATATTTTATACAAAGTCAGCTTATTGCCCCCACAAACTGGGTCCTCATTTTACCTACCTTAGAAAGGATGGAAGGCTGAGTCAACCTTGAGCCTGGTGGGATTTGAACTTGCAGTAATTGCAGGCAGCTGATGTTAATAACAGTTAATAATACTGCTTTAGTCTGCTGAGCCACCAGAGCTCTTCGGTTGAAATACATTCCAGTGGAAAGAACTTCCTAGTGGATGCCTTATATGACAGGAGATAGTACAGGCAATAATACTAATGAAGGTGGCTCAATAAACACCAGCGGCAAGATGGCTGGTCTTTTTGAAAGCAAAGAAAGCAAAGAAGGGTTAATTAACCCTCAGATATGGTCTGATTTTGAGGAAGCTTGGAGTTCAATTACCTCTGCTTTATTGAAAAGAATTGATACTATATTTCAAGCTTCTCAAGCTGGAAACAATGAAATACATGGAAATACTGAGTTGCAATCTAGCAGTGGGGGATTGAATGAAGAGTTGGGAGATGTAAAAAAACAACAACAGATCATAGCAGATTTTACAGAGGAGAGAAAGATGAATGCTGAGCAGGATAAGGAGCAAGAAATTTTGGAAGCTGATGAAATTTTGGTTACACGAATTTTTTTTTATAAAACTCAATCTGCATTTAAAGAGCTGTTTCCAGAAGAAGCTACATTTCTGCAAAAACTTTATAATATGCAATCCCAAAAACTGCAAAATTTTATTGGCGTTAAAAAAGGCAGAGGGATCAAAGTTAAGAAGAAAGTTCGTAAAAAGGAAAAGAAGAAAGACTGGAGAAATGGAAAATAACCCTGCTTGATGAGATGATGGTCCTTAAAAAGTATTGTTTAACTGTTTAAAGATTTTAAAATTTTTGGGGGAAAAAAAGCAGACAGCAGTTTAATGCCAGTTAACTAAGTGATGAGCGACGATGAGGAGGCAATCTACAGCTGTATTGGAATATTTTGAGAAGAATAAACAGATCACAGCAATGCTGGTGTGTTGGGCTGTGAAATATGCCCTGACTTGAATGATTTGGAATATTTTATTAAGGACTGTAATAAATCTGGATCTAACTGTAATGGCAGAAGTTTTATTGAATATAGTAAATTGGAGTTTCCTGTTTGATGGTAATAAATATAAGGCAAAAGGACTATGGACCTAGAGCAATTGCAGGTGATCTGGTGGTTTCCCTAATACGTCTGATGAATTTACTAATCTAATTTTTGACTGGATTTGATGGATACTATTTCAAATATAATTATAAAGTCACTCGGGGTTTTTTTTTTTAATAAAGAAGCAATTTTTTATTTAGGTGGGTAGACGCAAATGAAGATATTCTATATGCTGTTGGAAGATGTGAAGACAAGAAGATTAGCAACTGGTTTAATCTAGTATGAAGAACTTAAATGTTTGATATAGTTATTAAATGACGTTTTATCTGTATTGATAAATTAATAAGAGGTTTGATTGTTATTTTTTTAATTAAAAATTTATTATTTTTTTTTATTAAGTGTTTTAACTATAACTGGACCTTGATGGTTTAAAAATGGAGGGCGGAAGACTTTATATAGTATTTTATTTTAAATTTGGGTTTTTTTGAATGAAGGTTTCTTTTTTTGTTGTTGTTGTTGGGTTTTTTTCTTTGTTTTAAATGAAAGAAGTTATAAAATATCTTGTTAAATTGTATAGACTTAATAATTTGTTAAGTATTAATTAGCTATATTGAGTAATGATAGGTTTGATTAGGTAATACTTAATTGTTTTATTAACTGCTGTAATTATAAATGGAGATTAATTCTGTTGAATTAGATGGAATAAGAAGAAAGAAGACTTGCTTTCCTTTTATCTACTTGTTTAATGATTATGATTATGATAAGTGTGAAATGGAGTTTAATTTAGAGAATTTGAGCTGTATTTTATCTTGTATTTGCTCTGGGAAGTCGGTGGTTGGGGAGGGGGGAGAAAATGTACATAAAACTTTTAAAACTTTTTCAATAAAAAAAAAATAAACACCAGCGGCATCTCAACCATGCTCCCCAGCCAATGATATACCCCAGGCTATCCAAGAAGCCCTCGCCACAGATCAATGGTTCCAGGGGAACCAAGCATGGCTGACACAGAGGGATGGTTTTGCTTGGAAAGGGTCCAAGCTTTACGTGCCCAGTACCATCTGGTTAGATGTACTATGACGTTGCCATGACGTTTGTCCAGCCAGTCATTTCAGGTTTCTAAAAACCCTGTATTTAACAAATCAACAGTTCTGGTGGCCGCACATGAAAAAAGATATAGAGGAGTATGTGCATAGCTGTGCTGTGTGTACCACCATGAAAGCCCAGCCCAGGAAACCTCCCTGCCTCTTAAGCCCATTGCAGCTCCAGTCCAGCCATAGCAACAGATAGCCATGGACTTCATCGTAGACCTACCAGAGAGCCAGGGAAACACCATAATTTGGAAGGTTATCTATCTCTTTTCAAAGCAGGCACACTTCATTGCCTGCTCTGGCCTTCCGTCCACTATTGCTTAACGCACTGTAAGCCACCCTGAGTCTCCGGAGAAGGGCGGCATATAAATCAAATTAAAAAATAAAAAATAGAAAGTTGGCAAAGCTTTTTGTTGTTTATGTCTATCGGCTTCATGGAATCCCCCAACAGATAATTTCCGATCAGGGGGTACAGTTCACCGCTAGGTTTTGGCGTAAATCCTGGCAAGGGTGGAATCCAAACAAAGTCTAAGTTTGGCATTTCATCCAGCCACAAACTCGATGATGGAGCGGTACCTGCATTGTTATGTTAACCATCAGCAAACTGATTGGGCTGATCTACTCCCTTTTGCGGAAGTAGCGTACAACGTAGTACACAGTAGTACCAGCTTCACCCCATTCCAGGTGGAACCAATACCTGAATGTCCCCAGGAAGCCCTGGAGGAGTCAGACCTACAGGAGTGGGTGGCTCGGACACAACGGGTCTGGAAGACGGTCAAAGATGCATTGCGGCACACAGCCGCAGAGTATAAACTGCAAGCCAATAGAAAATGGAGGCCACAGGCACCTTTCTACATGGGTCAGTGAGTATATTTTTCCACCAAATATTTGTAAGATAATGTAAGAAATTAGGCCCAAAATTCATTGGGCTGTTCTCAGTAGTGAAGGTGATTAACCCTGTTACGGTTCAGCTCCAACTACTTTGGCTGCTGGGGAAAACACACCCTGTTTTCCACTGCAGTCTGCTCTGTCCAGCCCACTCCTCCCACATCAAGGGACCTTCCCCTCAGCCACCACTGCTGATCACAGTGGATGGTGAGCAACACTATGAGATGAAAGAGGTACTAGATGCCCAGTGGCATAGGGAACGGCTGCAGTACTTCATTCTATGGAAGGGGTATCCTCTCTCTGAAGCATCATGGGTACCCAATACTGACATATGAGCTCCTCTGCCAGTCGGTAGATTTCATTGGAAGCATCCTGGGAAGCCATGAGGGAATGTTCCTCCGCCTCCCTCCACTCACCATGCTCTTTGTTTTCCAGATGCTGTCTCCGTGGTGGTGGGGTGCATGTAAGCTCTGGTGCACCAGCTGGCTAGGGGCTGCCATTCGGCTGGGGCACATTGCACCGCCACCCAGGAGCCACCTGCCAAGACGCCAAGCCAGCAAGACTACCTCCCCAGGCAGCGAAGAAGTGGCAGCATTGCAGAAGATGGCTGGGACAGGCCCGCCACCCAGAAACTTGCTGGGTGCAGCACGCATGACCACCAAACAGCTGAGAGGCAGTCGCTCAGTGCTAATGTCATTGGGATGAGCTGTGGAGTGGTGGCAGCAGCTGGGAAGCAGCTGGTTGATCTCAGCCCATCTCTGTCACAGGGTGGTGGCTGAATCAGCCGAGAGATGGACATTGGGGCAGAGACATGGCCACTAAGCAAACCGGCATTACGAGACTATGGCGGCTGGGCCAGATGGCAGGCTGATGCCTGTCTCTTTGGACTTCCTGGTCATGTGGGATGGAGCTGTGCGCATGAGTGGGTGGGACAGTGCTGAGTAGTTAAAAGGTGATGGGAAGCACGGGAAAGTAGCCCTATCAAGAAATTCATTGAGTTTGTTTCCTGTGATTATCAGTTTGTGCCAGAAGGGAGAAGGGCGGAATATAAATATAATAAATAAATAAATAAATAAATAAATAAATAAATAAATAAATAAATAAATAAGCAAGAATTAACAAACCAAGTTTGCATTTAGAGTCTTTCCTGCCTTTTTGGAACCTGACACAAACTACTAGTAAAAGTGGCATTTGATCACAAGGCGAGGAGACATCGAGAAATATTTCCCCTTTTGCATTTGAGCATCCAAGAAAGGACAGGACAGACAAGAAAAAGAAGGAATGAGGGGAAGAGACCAAGGAAGGAAAAAAAGGAAAGAGGGGAAAGAAGAAGAAAGGAGAAAGAAGAGGGAAGGAAAAAGAAGAAAAGGGAAAAAGGAAGGAAAGAAAGAAGGAAGGAAAAAAGGAGATTATAATGAGAGAGAGTGAGGGTCTTGAGGTAAATCCTGCCTTAGCACTTGGCCACCAGCAGCTCTGCTGCCTTTTGCAATCCCCTTGTCCCCTCCTCCTGACTTCTCTTGGTGGTCTCCCATCCTATTACTAAGGATGCTTTGGTTACAAAGCCAGGTCTCCTCACAAGGAGAGGGAGTGGGCCTCCCTTTGACCCACACACTTTGCCCTCCTGCACACACCATGAGCAACCTGGCCAAGGAGAGCAAGCACAGCAGCAGTGGGAGCTGGCCACACCCACCACGGCCATATCCACCACGGCCATTCCCACCAAGCCCCCCCAAAGTCAACTACAATCCTGATGCGGCCCTCAATGAAATTGAGTTTGACACCCCTGCACTAGACACCCTGAATTGTGAGCCGAAGGAAGTTAGGGAAGCAACCCTTGAAAATAGGGCAGCCATCAATTACCTACAACTGTGACACAATCATGGCTGTGAGGAATTTTAAAGCATGTGCTGCTTTAACCTAACAGAAAATTCCCAGTAGAAAGTGACATCAAATAATTAAAAGAACTGACACAAAATACTGGATATGATAAATTTCCCTTTAATTTGACAGGTCTCTTCTCATGGTTACCAGACCTACATTGGCTAAAAGCCCCCCTCCTAGGGCCCATCACACTCGCAATTGCAGGGATTGTTCTCTGCTGCCTCTGTCAGGCTGTTTGCTTGAGGCTGTTTCTGAGGGAAGAAGCAGAGATCAGTCTCCTTCTTTTGGAATTCCTTCCTGCTTCAGGCTATTTTTGGGGTTGGGGAAGGAGGGGGTCTTACCACAAGGTCCCCCTTTATGCCATATATATATAGGCACAATTTTTATGGGCTGTTTAGTATAGACTCCATATTTTTCATCTGATACATAATTAGAGAGATTGGCATTCCCATTAGAGCTCTGGGAAGTGGGGAGACAAGTTTTTCAGGCTATGGATGCAGGAAGGAATTCACAAAAGAAGGAGACTGATCTCTGCTTCTTCCCTCAGAAACAGCCTCA
>WNWU01014906.1:0-30277 GCA_012654045.1 Ptyas mucosa | reverse complement strand
TAACAAATCCGGCTGGAAGAGGGAGAAAAATAACTAAAAAAAAAAAAATAGAAACAGTAACTGATTGTTATAGACCTGATTGAATCTGAAGAAACTTTTGGGAAGAGTTGCTAGAATTTGTACTGGAAAAGGAAGATCTTTAAGAGGCAAAATGTCAACAAAGCAAGCAGGGGGGGATTCCCCCACTCACAAGCAGAAGCAACCTCAAACAGCGCAGCTGCAAACTCAGGCAAAGGAAGAAGGCTCTCAGGATATTATTATTAAAGAAATTAAGAGATCAGAACAGGAGCTTAAAGGAATTATTCAAGAAAAATTTGATGCAGTCAATAAAGATATTCAAACAGTAGTTAAAGGTCTGTCTGAGGTAGTTTTGCAGATTGATAAAAAAGTGGATAATCTTGCCTCAGATGTGGAGACCAAATTTAAAGAATCTGACTTAAGAATTACAGAGGTTGAAGAAATGACACAAAAAATTGAAAATGAGATTACCATGATGCAATTTCGCTCAATGGAATTTGCTATTAGACTCAGAGGTATAAAAGAGAGCAGCAGGGAAGATCTTAGAAAAATTTGTGCTGATGCTTTAGCAGTTTTACTGAAGATTGAACCTGATGAAGTCCTATGTAAGATTGACAAGGCTTACAGAGTTAACTCTCGTGTGGCAGTACAAAGGCAATTGCCCAGAGATGTGGTGATTTATTTTACAGATAGGAGAATAAGAAATGATATTTTGCAAAATTCATTTGTTACTGCTGTTCTAGTTGATGGAGTTGAAATTGGAGTTTTCGGACTTCCGGTGGGATCGCGACATCGCCGGATGCTTCTTTTTGAAGCGCCAACCCAGTGCTCCGTAGAACCGCAAGAACAGCGACTATCAGCTGTTTTGTGGTTTGGAAACTTTCCTCCTGGTAAGAGGGGGGAAAGTGAGTAGACGGGTGGGGTAGAGCTCCCTGAGAGTGCCAGATTTTACCCATAATCTAGCGCTTGAAGATGAGAGCTCCCGCTAAGCCTGTCAGTACTCCGGACCCTGGATGTCTCTGCTTTGCAGAGCTAGATGTCGTGACCATCCCAGCAACCAACTTTAAATAAATACTTTTTGAATCGAGCTGGCGGAGCATAAGCAAGTATTTTCTTTTTTTTAACTCCAAAGATTTACCTTCTTTAAAAGATTTTCTTTAAGCAGAGAAAGTGAAAGCAAGATGGCGTTTGAGTTTCAACGGGGTGTGAAGAAGTGAAAGTTAAAAGCAATTATTGACAAGCCCCTGTTTGAAACGTAAAACTCTTTTTTGAAAAGTGGATGAACCAAGAAAGGAAGTAATTATAATAATTGAAGCAGTAATATAAATTACAAATGGCAAAGGGTCTTTTTTTTCTTTTTGATACTTTTTTTCCCCCTGTCCTTTTGGAAGGGAAGGAAGAAGGGGGGCAAGATGGCTGGTCTTTTTGAAAGCAAAGAAAGCAAAGAAGGGTTAATTAACCCTCAGATATGGTCTGATTTTGAGGAAGCTTGGAGTTCAATTACCTCTGCTTTATTGGAAAAAATTGATACTATATTTCAAGCTTCTCAAGCTGGAAACAATTAAATACATGGAAATACTGAGTTGCAATCTAGCAGTGGGGGATTGATTGAAGAGCTGGGAGAAGGAAAAGAACAACAACAACAGCCTACAGTAGTTTTTTTGGAGAGAAAGATGGATGCTTTGCAGAATAAGGAGCAAGAAATTTTGGGAGCTGATGAGACTTTGGCTATACGAATTTTTTGTTACAAAGTCCAACCTGCACTTAAAGAGCTGTTTTCAGAAGAAGTTATACTTCTGCAAAAATTTTATAATATGCAATCCCAAAAAATGCAAGATTATATTGGAGTTAAAAAAGGCAGAGGAATCAGAGTGAAGAAAAGAGTTTGCAAAAAGGAGAAGAAGAAAGACTGGAGACAAGGAAAATAACTCTGCTTGATGAGATGATGGTCCTTAAAAAGTATTGTTTAAGTGTTTAAAGATTTTTGAACTTTTGAAAGATAACATCCAACAGCTTAATGCCAGTTAACTAAGCGATGAGCGACGATGAGGAGGTAACCTATAGCTGTATTGGAATATTTTGAGAAGAATAAACAGATCACTGCAATGCTGGTGTGTTGGGTTGCGAAATAAGCCTTGACCTGAGTGATTTGGAATATTTTATTAAGGACTGTAATAAATTTGGACTTAATTGTAATTGCAGAAGTTTTATTGAATATAGTAAAATGGAGTTTTCTGTTTGAAGGTAATAAATATAAGGCAAAAGGACCTTGGGCCTAGGGCAATTGCAGTTGATCTGGTGGTTTCCCTAATATGTCTGATGAACTTATTAATCTGGATTTGATGGATATTATTTGAAATACAATTACAAAGTCACTCGGGGGGGTTATATAAAGAAGCAATTTTTATTTAGGTGGGTAGACGCAAATGAAGACATTCTACATGCTGTTGGAAGATGTGAAGATAAGAAGATTAACAACTGGTTTAATCTAGTATGAAGAATTTAAATGTTTGATATAGCTATTAAATGATGTTTTTAGTTGATTTGTTAATATGTACTGATAAATTAATAAGAGGTTTGATTATTATTTTTTAGTTAGACTTTTTTTTTTAAGTGTTTTAACTATAATTGGACCTTGATGGTTTAAAAGTGGAGGACGGAAGAGTTTATATAGTATTTTATTTTAAATTTGGGGTTTTTGAATGAGGGGTTTTTTTTTGTTTTCAATGAAAGAAGTTATAAAATATCTTGTTAAACTGTATAGATCTAATAATCTGTTAAGTGTGTATTAGTTAAATTGAGTAATGATAGGTTTGATTAGGTAATATTTAACTGTTTTATTAACTGCTGTAACTATAAATGGATACTAATTCTGTTAAATTAGATGGAATAAGAAGAAAGAAGACTTGCTTTCCTTTTATCCATTTGTTTAATGATTATGATAAGTGAGAGATGGAGTTGAATTTAGGGGATTTAAGCTGTATTTTATATTTTGTATTTGCTCTGGGAAGTCGGGGGGGTGGTTGGGGAGGGGGGAGAAAATGTATGTAAAACTTTTAAAACTTTTTCAATTAAAAAAAAAAGAAATTGGAGTTTTCAAAGAATTACCACCTAAAATGCTAAGGGATAGAAAGGATTTTGGATTTTTGGTGGCAGAATTGAAAAAACAGCAAATACAATTTAGATGGGATGCTCCAACAGGTATAATACTGAGGATACGCGGAGTGAGATATTGCTTAAATACTATTGCAAAAGCAGAAGAATTTTATTATAATGTCTTGAGAGCGGGTTCTCCTCCTCCACGTACATCTTCACCAATAGATAAGGATGTTGAATCACAGACCCAGTTTGATCAAGAAACTTTGGCACAAATAAAACAGTCGCAAAAGGAGGCAAGAGAGGCACAGGGAGCTGTAGGTGGCGTTGTGGTTGATCCTTTTGCTCCATTTGAAATTTCTCCTTTGGAAGAAACATCTAAAACTATTACAGAGGAGGTGTTGGATCTTGAATTGAGAACATCTTGTTATGTGTGTAAATGCCTAAGATGTACTGTTGCATATATTAATATCTAATCCTCCGCCCATTTATCCGCATCATCACACCCACTTACCTTTAGCCACTCCTTCTTGATATAAATACTGTTGTACACCCTGAAATCCAGCCCTTCTTCTGTTCCTCCTATGGAGAAAGGAAAATAAATATTACTTCTGATATACTAAGATTCTGAGCAATTATTGGGCTTCATCCTCTGATAGATAACAAAATGGTAGCAGTCGATGGTTGCTAGCCCAAACGCATCCAGACATGTCTGAAAACGAAGAAAATCAAAAACCAATAAAAAGAAGAGCAATTACCAGGGCTTTTTCACAAAAAATGGCAGCCCAGCTAACACCAGAAAACAACGTGCCGAAGGAAATCTCGTCAACTGGTGAGCACAAAAAAGAAACAAAAGCTCACACAAGAATCACCCCAAATAATGAAGACAACCTAAAAGAAAGCCTGCTAGAAATGATAAGAAATACGCCGGGCGAACAAGATCTGATCGTGAAACTCCAAGATCTCATCAAAGACCATGGAGCAGCGACCAGAATAAAAGATCCAGAACCAGAACCTGAACAATCCAACGACGATCCGGTAAGAGAAACCTCCATTTGCTCAACACCCATTAATGAGGCAGAAATAAGCTTCCCGCCTTTTTCACGGTGGCCATCTTTGACACTAACAGCAACTAATATGGCCGACCAATCACAGAAGGGAACACCAATTTCAAACTCTGAGGTGGGAAGAGAGGCCTACTCGCAAACAGACATTAAGCTATACGAGAATCCCCACAGGGAAGAACACCACGACCCACCTATTGAACTACACGATAAATACAACACTAAAACAAACCTACGGACACTAAGCGAAACCTTCAGCCCAAATCTGAAAATTCCAAATTCACCCGCAACAATCCTAAAAGGGGCCGGAATCACAAATGAAACACAGGAAGACAAAATCAATTCCTGTCCTAAAAACATCTACCGCGACATCGAGAAACCGACCCCCATACTGCCCACCTGGGACTCCTACCTGCCGCAAGCAACGTACACGCCAACACTCAAAGAACAATTCAAATACTCACCGATCCTGCAGCCAGACCCAGTGACAAGCGACATCTTCGGTCTACCGGCGATCAACAAGGCGTGTGCGATGCTGAGCTTCCCAGACCTTCGCCCACCAGCCGCGACTTTTCCAGGCCCAGCGACGATCCAGGGAAACTTCGGGGCGGCTTCAGCAGCAATCCAAGGCTCCTTCCACCCTTCAGGACCTCCAAAGTCAGAGCCAAGGCCTTTTCCGGGCGAATGGGGCCTTCCTCCAGGAGCTCCAGCAGCGAGACCCTTCCACGATGGCAGCAAAGCTCAAATGAAGTTTGAGCATGTGCAGACCCAGCCTCCTGCAAGACAAGAAATGAACATAGAAGCAAGTCACTACAGACTGCCAAGCACCATCCCAGCTCCATATTGCGAGTTCCCTCAGATTATCAACCATGGACAGCGCTTGCCAGTAAGTAATTTTGCACAAAACACAGGGACTTTGCCAATTGACTTTCCAAAATTGAAAATTGATGGAACTAATTTATTGGAGTGGTTTCAACAGTTACAAATTATTTTCTTAAAAGAAAACATCCTATTTCTGATTAACAATCCACCAAGAAAACCTTGGACTTTTGAAATAGACTGCATTCATCATAGAGGTTTTTATTTACTTATTGCTAGTGTATCACCCTGTATCTATCCGAGTATTGACAATTTTTTGACTGTTTCTGAACTAATACATAAATTGTTTAATCTATTTTATAGTAGAAGTAGGGCAACCACTACCAGGATCTCTAGAGAATTCCACTCAGCAAAATTAAGACCAGGATTATCAATGGGTGAGCACCTTCTCACACTCAATGCCACTAGGGCAGAACTCATTCAAAGGGGAGAACACATAAGCGATGAGAGCATGAAAAGCATTATCATTAATTCCCTAGACCAAAGTTGGGACAGTTTTATTTCGCAACTAGATAGCTTGAGCATTGAACATCTGCCCATAGAAAGCATTACAAATAAATTAATTACAGAAGATAATTTAAGAAAAGACCGATCCATAGCTCGTAAGGACCACAGAACAGATAGGAGACCACCTTCCACTGATAGGCACATCAATACACCCGAGTGCTACATATGTGGTTCTAGAAGCCATCTCAAGAGGGATTGCCACCACTACAACAGGACAAAAGAACATAACACACGCAGGGATAGAACAGAGTACAAACCTAGATACTCTCCTGAATGCAGACTGAAGCGCAGGGACTCCCCCAACCCCAACCATAAAAGAGATCACAGGAACAATTCTAGGGAAAGATATTCTGGCTCACTCTATGGGCCCACAGGTCAAAAACACAATATTGATCAAACAAATGATGCAAACATCTGGTTAATTGATTCGGGCGCAACTAATCACACTACTCATAATGCAAATCTGTTGTCATCACTCAAAAAGGAGAGCTTTACAATAAAAGTGGCCAATCAGGCAAACGTTAAGGTTACAGGAAAGGGGGACATACATCTGCCAGGAATTGGAAAAATAGAGGGGGTTTTACTGACACCAGAAATTCCTTATAACATACTGGCAGCCATACAATTGAGCCAAGACACAAACATAAAAATCACAATTCAGACAGGGAAAGTACAGATGACCAGAAATGGAAAAGATATGGGAAAAGTTGCAATCATTGATGGCCTGCCTTATCTCAAGGCAGACAACTCCAATCACCCACAGATAAACACTAACTCACTCACAACAGAAAAACAACCACTTGACAACAGTATTAGTGATAGTGAGGAAACTGAAGAAGAAGACAATCCAGCAATTACACAAAGTAATAAACCTGAAATAGGGAAATTATTACACAACAACTGTGCCCACTTATTGCACAGGAAATTAGGACATGTTAGTTTTCCTACCGTTCAAAAAATGACTCAGTTTAGTGAATGCTTAAAAGTAAAAAATTGTGAAAATTATTTGGACTGCTCGATTTGTAAATGCTCCAAATTAAGAACAAAACCAAGGCCTAAAAAATCTGTACGTACCTCAAACTCTATTTTTCAACTGGTCCACATGGACCTAGTAGGACCATTCAGACCATCTATAAAATATAAAAAGAGATTTTTTTCTCACCATAGTAGACGATTACAGCCGCTATGGCTTTGTATATACAATCAGGCATAAGAGTGAGGTACCCCAAAAATTCAAAGAATTCTATACAAGAACAGAAGTTCAACACGACATTAAAATAAAACAAATCATGACAGATAGGGGTTCTGAATTTCTCTCCAAAGATTTTTCAAAATGGCTTAAGGAACACGGTATCGTGCATTACACGTCCTCTCCTTTCTCGCCATTCCAAAATGGCATCGTAGAACGGAAAAATGAAACGCTACAAACCATGATGAGGTGCATCCTGGAGGATGCAGAATTAGGAAAATCATTCTGGTCAGAAGCCCTGTTATATTCTAATTACACAATCAATAGACTATGGTCTAGTGCCATAAACTCAACACCATATGAATTAATGTATAAGAAAAAACCAAACATATCACATCTACACGTATTTGGCATAACCGCTGATGTACATATTCCAAAACAGTTAAGAAAAAAGGGGGACAAAGTGTCTAGACGAGTCAAATTTATGGGATACGAACCAGTCACTAAAGGATACAGATTTATTGACAACCAAGGTAACTTCATAATTTCCAGGTCAGCCACATTTCACGAACACTCAAATTGGTCCAAGGTACATCTAAATGAAATCATCCACACACCATACTCAATGAACAAACAATGCAAATCAGACAACCAAGCACACACAAAACATCCAATAGCTAAACCTAAACATCAAGGCGTCGACATCAAAGAATGGAAAGAAAGTCATCCAATTTTAAAATTAGACACATTATCCAAAAAAGAGGCGAGATACTTACACGATTCCGTTACACCACCGAACAGGCCAATTAGAGAAAACAGGAGCAGAAAACCCGATAAATTCAAAGATTACATCATGACAATACAACCAGAGAGTATCACTCCCAACACATACGATGACATATTGAAACTACCACATGATGAAAGGGCAAAGTGGGAATTAGCCAGGAATAATGAGATGAACAGCCTCAAGAACTTAAACGTATATACTCCCTCTGTAATACCCAAAGATAAGTTCCCAATAGGAACCAAATGGGTATATAAAGTTAAAGCCCTAGAAGATGGTAAAACATTGTGTAAAGCAAGATTGGTAGCCCAGGGCTTTGCCCAAAAATACCCCGAAGATTACACGGAGATGTACTCACCCACTGTCAGGGCAGAAAGTGTGAAATGTGCACTAGTAATAGCCTCAATCCTTAAATTGGACATTTATCAATTTGACGTACAAACAGCCTACTTACATGCCAAATTAGATAAAGAAATATACGTTAAAGCCCCCGTAGGCATAGATCCCAAAGAAGGCAGCACTTGGCTCCTCAATAAAAGCCTGTATGGGTTAAAACAGTCAGGCAAACAATGGTATGAATGCCTCTCCAAAATTCTGAAATCTATAGGCTTCTCTGCCACACATGCAGACATGTGCTTCTTTATTATAAAGGAAGGGGATTCTATGGAATTCATCCTTGTATATGTGGATGACATTCTATATATTGGTAATGACAAACAGAAATGTGATTTATTTGCCCACGATCTAAATAAACACTTTTCCCTAAAATCCTTAGGGAAGGAACTCCTAGGAGTTCATATTACACAAACCAAAAACGGATTTCATCTGTCCCAAGAAGAAAAAATACTTGAGTTAGTCAACAAATGTAACATGAGTGATGCTTAGTGATACCCCCATGCAACCTGATTTTGTCAAAAATATGCACAACGAAAGTGAACCCTTCACGAATAATAAATTATATAGATCAACAATTGGATCTCTATTATACATATCAAATTGGACCAGACCAGATATCGCACTACCTGTGAACCTTCTCTCCAGGTATGTCAGTAATCCCACCACCTTCCACTGGGAAGCAATAAAAAAGATACTTAGGTATTTAAAACATAGCTCTAATGCTTACTTAAAATTGGAACCAAATATTTTTGATAAACCGGTACTATCGTGTTATGCTGATGCTGACTGGGCAGGTGATGTCAAGACCAGAAAAAGTACTTCTGGATATATTCTATTTCTAAACGGATGCCCTATACACTGGTACACAGGCAAACAAAATCTTGTTGCAACTTCTACTACAGAGGCCGAATATGTGTGTTTGTCTAAGGCCTCAAACAATCTTATTTAGTTTGATGATTTACTAACAAGTATCTGGACTGAGCCATCTTATCCTATTACTATATTCGAAGACAACAAAGCGGTGATAGAAATCTCCAAATCCGATGCCGTTGGGCAAAGGTCCATACATATTGACATTAAGAACAAACATGTTGAGCTGCCGGCATCGCCAGACGCTTCTTTGCGAAGCGCCAGCCCCAGACTCCGTAGAATCGCAAGAACAGCGAAAATCGGCTGTCTTGCGGTTTGGAATCCTTCCCCCCAGGAAGAAGGGGGGAAGGAGAGCAGACGGGTGGGGTAGAGCTCCCTAAGAGCACCAGATTTTGCTAATAATCTGGTGCTCGAAGATGAGAGCTCCCCGTGAAGCCTGTCAAAGCTCCGGACCTGGGATGCCTCTGACGGGGAAGTTTTTCCCTGTCAGAACTAGATGCCGCGGCCACCCCATTAAACAACTTTAAACAAATACCTCTTGAACCAAGTTGGCGGAGCACAAGTTGCACGAAAGAAACAGCAAGTATTTTTTTTCTTTTTTTTTAACTCCAGGGATTTACTTTCTTTAAAAGATTTCTCCTAAGTGGAAAGTGAAAGCAAGATGGTGTTTGAGTTTCAACGGGGCGTGAAGAAGTGAAACTTAAAAGCAATTATTGATAAGCCCCTGTTTGAAACGTAAAACTCCTTTTTGAAAAGTGGATGAAATAAGAAAGGATGTAATAATAATAACTCAAGCAGCAATATAAATTAAAAAGTCTTTTTTTTTCCTTTTCTCTTCTTGAAATTCTTTTTTTTCTTTCTTCTTTTTTTTTTCCCGTCCTTCTGGAAGGGAAGGAAGAAGGGGGGCAAGATGGCTGGGCTTTTTGAAAACAAAGAAAGTAAAGGAGGGTTATTTAACCCTCAATGGTCTGACTTTGAGGAAGCTTTGAGCTCAATTACCTCTGCTTTATTGAAAAGAATTGATACTATATTTCAAGCTTCTCAAGCTGGAAACAATGAAATACATGGAAATACTGAGTTGCAATCTAGCAATGGGAGATTGAATGAAGAGCTGGGAGAGGAAAAAAAACAACAACAGACCATAGCAGATCTTACAGAAGAGAGAAAGATGAAGGCTGAGCAGGAGCAAGAAACTCTGGAAGTTGATGAAATTTTGGCTACACGAATTTTTTTTTATAAAATTCAATCTGTACTTAAAGAGCTGTTCCCAGAAGAAGCTACATTCCTGCAAAAAGTTTATAATATCCAATCCCAAAAACCGCAAAATCTTACTGGAGTTAAAAAAGGCAGAGAGATCAAAGTTAAGAAGAAAGTTCGTAAAAAGGAAAAGAAGAAAGCCTGGAGAAATGGAAAATAACCCTGCTTGATGAGATGATGGTCCTTAAAAAGTATTGTTTAAATGTTTAAAGATTTTGAATTTTTGGGGAGAAAAAAAAAAGTAGACAGCAGTTTAATGCCAGTTAACCAACTGATGAACGATGAGGAGGCAATCTATAGCTGTATTGGAATATTTTGAGAAGAATAAACAGATCACAGCAATGCTGGTGTGTTGGGCTGTGAAATATGCCCTGACTTGAAGGATTTGAAATGTTTTATTAAGGACTGTGATAAATCTGGATCTAACTGTAAACGTAGAAGTTTTATTGAATATACTAAACTGGAGCTTCCTGTTTGAGGGTAATAAATATAAGGCAAAAGGACTATGGATCTAGAGCAATTGCAGCTGATCTGGTGGTTTCCCTAATACGTCTGATGAATCTACTAATCTAATTTTTGACTGGATTTGATGGATATTATTACAAATACAACTATAAAGTCACTCGGGGGGTTTTTTTTATAAAGAAGCAACTTTCTATTTAGGTGGGTAGACGTAAATGATGAAGATATTCTATACGCTGTTGGAAGATGTGAAGACAAGAAGATTAGCAACTGGTTTAATCTAGTATGAAGAATTTAAATGTTTGATATAGTTATTAAATGATGTTTTATCTGTATTGATAAATTTATAAGAGGTTTGATTGTTATATTTCTTTTTTGACTAAAAAATTTATTATTATTGGTTTTTTTATTAAGTGTTTTAACTATAACTGGACCTTGATGGTTTAAAAATGGAGGACAGAAGACTTTATATAGTATTTTATTTTAAATTTGGGGGGGGGGTTTGATTGAGGGTTTTTTTATTTTTCTTTGTTGTTGGGTTTTTTTTCTCTGTTTTAAATGAAAGAAGTTATAAAATATCTTGTTAGATCGTATAGACTTAATAATTTGCTAAGTATTAATTAGTTATATTGAGTAATGATAGGTGTGATTACATAATACTTAATTGTTTTATTAACTGCTGTAACTATAAACGGAGACATGGAGATTAATTCTGTTGAATTAGATGGAATAAGAAGAAAGAAGACTTGCTTTCCTTTTATCTACTTGTTTAATGATTAGGATTATGATAAGTGAGAAATGGAGTTTAACTTAGAGAATTTGAGCTGTATTTTATCTTGTATTTGTATTTGCTCTGGGAAGTCGGGGGGGTGGTTGGGGAGGGGGGAGAAAATGTATGTAAAATTTTAAAAACTTTTTCAATAAAAAAATTAAAAAAAAAAAGAACAAACATGTACGTCAACTCTCCGACGTTGGATTTCTCAAAGCAATTCACTGCGAAACACAAGATCAAATAGCAGATGTACTCACTAAACCTCTGCCAAAAAAACAGCACTTATATCTAAGGGATAAATTGTGTATATATTCACCTTAGGCATTTAGAGGGGGTTTTGTTATGTGTGTAAATGCCTAAGATGTACTGTTGCATATATTAATATCTAATCCTCCGCCCATTTATCCACATCATCACACCCACTTACCTTTAGCCACTCCTTCTTGATATAAATACTGTTGTACACCCTGAAATCCAGCTCTTCTTTTGTTCCTCCTATGGAGAAAGGAAAATAAATATTACTTCTGATATACTAAGACTCTGAGCAATTATTGGGCTTCATCCTCTGATAGATAACACATCTAAATTGGAGGAGCAACGTATAACCAGAGCAATGTCTAGACAAATGAAGGAAGCACAACAACAAGAGCAATATAAACCACAACAAGCAAAAAAGGCTAAAGGAAAGGTGCAAACTGAAATCATGGGAGGAGCTAAACCGAAGATTATTTCTGTGGAAAAGGATATTTGGCAATTGCTCTCAAAATTTCAGACTGGATCAAATGGCACTTAAATTTTTGTCTTGGAATGTGAATGGATTGAACTCTCCACAAAAAAGAAAGAAAATATTTCACTATTTGAAGCAATTTCATAATGATGTTATTTGTTTGCAAGAAACCCATATAAAACTGCAAGATCAGAAATATTTGATAAATTCAAGATTGGGAATGCAATTTGTTGCCTCAAATTCGGAAAAGAAGAATGGTGTGGTGATTTATATAAATAAAAGACTTTTAGCTAAAATTATAGAAGCAGATGATTGTGGAAGATATATAGCAATCGAACTTCTTACAAATAATGGTCCAACCCTGTTGGTTGGAATATATGCTCCAAACCAGCAACAGGAAAGTTTTGATAAGATGCTTCATTTAAAAATTTTGGAATGGAATTATACAACTATTTTAATTATGGGGGATTGGAATGGAGTAATTCAACCTAGAAAGGACAAAAAAAGTATGGCCAAATTAGGGGCTAAGCTATCACAAGCCTTTTTTGAAATGCAAGAGGATTTGGAAATGAAAGATATTTGGAGAGTTCATAACCCAAATGAATTGGACTTTACTTTTTACTCGGACAGGCATAAATCCTTTTCCAGGATAGATTTTATTTTGCTAACTACTGATCTACTTCCTAAAGTAAAGAAGACAAAGATATTTCCTAGGACTTTGACTGACCACATTCCGGTCTGGATGGAAATTGAGATGGAGAAAAGAGAAAGAAGATCTTGGAGATTAAACGAAAATTTATTTAGATATGAAAAAAATATAATTGAACTTAAAAAGCATCTAAAGGAGTTTTTTAAACTGAATTTAAATAAAGGTACCCCTATTGAAATAGTTTGGGATGCAAGTAAAGCATATATGCGGGGGGTACTGATTCAAATGAATTCTAAACATAGACAGAATCAACAGAAAAAGAGACTAGACTTGGAAAGAGAGATAAAGAAAAAAGAGCAACAATTGATACAAAAACTAGCAGACGGAAAATTGCAAACAGTTATAAAACTTCTGAAGGATCAATTTCAAATGCTTATAGCAGATCAAGCAGCAACTAATTTACAATTTGCAAAGCACAATACTTTTACTAATGCTAATAAACCGGGCAGATGGTTGGCATATACTTTGAGGAAACAATTAACTACACGGACTATTGATAGTATTGAGTATGCAGGCAAAGAAGTTTTTCAACAAGAATCAATTAAGAAGGCCTTTTTGGACTACTATACCAAGTTATACGCTAAAGATAATATACAGAACAGTTGTATAGATAAATATCTAGAAGAAAAAAGAGTTTCAAAGGTCTCATTACTCCAGAAAGAAAACTTGGATCAATTAATAACAGTTGAGGAGATTAGTTTTGCTATAAAACAATTGAAAACAGCCAAAGCTCCAGGGATGGATGGTCTAACTGCAGTTTATTATAAAACTTTACAAGTGGAAATGATTGAGCATCTTAAGGACTTATTTTGTAATATACAACAAGGAGGTAAGATACCTTCCTCGTGGAAAGCAGCCTTTGTCTCATTGATACCGAAAGAAGAATCAGGTCCTAAGAAACCAGAAAATTATAGACCAATATCTCTTTTAAATACAGATTATAAAATTTTTGCAAAAGTGTTAGCCAACAGACTGATGCCAGTTATTCAAGAGGTAATTCATCATGATCAAGCGGGATTTATCGAAGGCAGATAAATGAAGGAAAATGTGAGGCAAATTATAGATTTATTGGATTATCTAGATAAGAATAAACAGATCTCTGCAGTGCTGGTTTTTTTGGATGCGGAAAAAGCTTTTGATTGAGTGAATTGGAATTTTATAATTAAGACTTTGGAAAAAATGGACTTGGGGGAGCGGTTTATACAGGCAATTAGAGCAATTTATCATGAACAATCTGCACAACTTATTATTAATGGAAGTTTAACATCCAATTTTAATATACAAAAAGGTACAAGACAAGGTTGTCCACTATCCCCATTATTATTTATTTTAACTCTCGAAGTCTTATTGAACATAATACGGGATTCGAACTCTTTGAACGGAATAGTCATAAGGCAAGAGGACTACAGAACCAGGGCATTTGCAGATGATCTGGTTGTTACCCTAACACGGCCAATGAAATCAATAATCCAGATGAAAGATATTATAGAAGAATATGGCATGGTATCTGGTTTTAGACTGAATCAGAAAAAAACTAAAATGATTGTTAAAAATTTGACAGAGAGCAGAAAAAAGGAACTGGAAAGAATGGCAGGTTTCGAAATTGTCTCAAAGGTTAAATATTTAGGAGTACAAGTCGCAGACTCAAATACAAAATTGTTTCAAAATAATTATGAGGTTCTGTGGCAAAAGATACAAAAAGATATGCAAACTTGGAAGAAACTGCAGCTATCTTTACTTGGAAGAATATCAGCAGTAAAAATGAATGTTTTACCCAGATTTATTTTCTTATTCCAAATGATACCGGTGCTCAAATCTGATAAATCATTGCTAGAATGGCAAAAAGGTGTGAATAAATTTGTCTGGAATGAAAAAAAAACTGAGAGTGAAACTGAAAATTATGCAAGATACTCGTGAGAGGGGTGGTCTTAAACTTCCAAACCTTCCATTATATTATGAAGCAGCTGCACTGACACAAATAAGTGATTGGTTTGGAAAAACAAAGACTGAATTGTTGAATATAGAAAGTCATGACCTTGTTTGGGGATGGCACGCATACTTATTTTATGATTACAAAGTGGATAAAGTGTTTAATAGTCATATACTTAGAAATGCCCTGATGAGAATTTGGAAGAAGCACCGAACCAATTGGGATTATAAGATTCCGTTTTGGCTGGATCTTGCTGATACCATGTGGAATACAAATATTAAGTCACTCGGAGGGGGTTTATACAAAGAGCTACTTTATACTGAAGGGGGTAGATGGCAGTTGAAGACTTTGGAAATGCTGTTGGAAGAAGGGATTTCTCTGACTTGGTTGCAGTATAATCAATTGCAGATGAGATGGAAAGAAGATCAACAAACTGGTTTAATGGAATATGAAGTGGAATTGGTTAGACAGATAAAAGAGACAGGTCCAATGCATATTAAAAGAGTTTATAATGTTTTACTAGAAAGGGATTCAGAAAATGAGTTAGTTAAAGATTGTATGATTAAATGGGCACAGAATTTTTCTCAACCAGTTATGATGGATACTTGGGAAAAAATATGGGTTCAGAATGTTAAATTTACACAGTCACAGAATTTGCGAGAAAATTTTTATAAAATGTTTTATAGATGGCATTTAGATCCCAAGAAATTGTCTTTCATGTATCCTAACGTTCAACCAAAATGCTGGAGATGTGAGTGTTTAGATGCTACATATTATCATATTTGGTGGACTTGTAAGAAAGTGAAGGCTTTTTGGATAAAAATTTGGTGGGTTATGCAAAATGTCTTGGAAGAAAAAAATACAATTTTCTCCGCAATTATTTTTACTAGGTATAGTTAAGGATTTCACACTGGGAGAAACAAAATTGATTTTATATATGGTGACAGCAGCCAGGTTATTGATTGCTCAGTATTGGAAGAATGATGCCTTACCGACTGTGGACCAATGGATTCAGAAGATGGCTGGATTTGTGGAAATGGTGAAGATTTCAGCTTTTTTAAAAGATCAGATGCTCGAGAATTATATACAGGAATGGAAAAAGTGGATTGATTATATACAGAATAAATATCAGACTAGAAAATATTATGTAGCTTTTAGCTGAGGGGGATTGATGGATAAGCTAGTAAATAGAGAAAAAGATATGGAAGGGATGAATAACATATATATTGTTTGGAATTATTAGCATTGCATATAGTGGAAGTCAAGGGGGGTGGGAGGGAAAAGGGTGTTGGGGAGGATTAGGGTGGGATTGGGAGGGAATTATATTTTATGTATATGTATATGTATTTTTATAATGCTGGGGTAGGGTGAGGGAAAAAAGGGGGGGAAATTTGTATGTGTAAAACTTTTTCAATAAAAAAAAGAGCACAGAGAAGAGCAACAAAGATGATAAGGGACTGGAGGCTAAACTAAGATGAATGGTTGCAGGAAACTGGAATGCCTTGTCTAATGAAGAGAACAACTAGTGATGACATGATAGCAGATGTATTTACTTATTTATTTATGAAATATATATGGCCTCTTACTAAGAGTGACTCAGTGGCTTACAAAAAAATAAAAACTCAATATACAACAATAAAAAGCAATAAACCCCACCCCCTCTGGTAACACCAATCAGTCAAACAAGACACTTGATGGGCTCCATCCCATTCTGGGTTCCCCACACCCATTGGCAAAATAGGTTTTCAGGGCCTTCTGAAAGAGTATCAAAGTGGGGGCCAGTCTAATCTCCATGGGCCTGATATTCCAAAGGAGGGAGCCACCATGGAGAAGGCCCTTTTTCTGGGTGCTGCCAAATGTACCTCCTTATGGGACCCCCCAACATTCCCTGCCTCCCCACTCTAGTGAGTCAGGTGGATGTAATCAGAGAAAGATGGTCCTTCAGATAACCTGGTCCCAAGCCATGTGTAGGGATTTAAAGGTGAAATGTACCCAGAAGCAAATCAACAGTCAATGCAACACATACACCCCTGGGCCTGCACAAAATCATGCAAGCTGCTGCATTTTGAACCAATTGGAGCTTCCAGATATTTTTCAAGGGCAGCCCCATGTACAGCGTGTTGCAATAGTTAAGATGGGAAGTAACTAGAGGGTTAGTGACTGTGAGCAGGGAATGTTGGTCCAGGAAAGGGTGTAACTGGTACAGTCTGCAGTTTTACAAAGGCCCTTGACTGTCAACTTCTCCTTGAACACACCTTCTCCTTGAGCACACCTTCTCCATGAGAACACCCAGGTTACACACCGGGTCTGTCTGAGGCAGTGCTACCCCATCCAAGACCAAAGATGGCAATTCTCCATGGACCAAGGAACCCCAAACCCAGAACTTTTCTGTCTTGCCAAGCTGTTGCTCCGCATCCAGCCCTTAAGAACCTCCAAGCACTGTGAAAGAGAGGTAACAGCATTGCTTAACTCATCATGGGCTGAGACATGTATCTGGCTGTCATCAGCATATTGATAACATCTCAATCCATTATGATGGGATGATCTCACCCAGCAGCTTCGTGCAGCTGTTAAACCAAGAGTATTGAACCCTGCAGAAGTTTGCATAGCAGGAGATGAGGAAAAGACCTCTCACTTCCTATCTGACAGAGTGGCCACAAAAGAAGGAAATAAACCAAACATAGAGCCCCCCACTCCCAACTCCTGACTCCACTCCAGAAGGATACAGAATAAGAGAGTTAAAAAGCCATAGCACTTAGACTTATATACTGCTTCACAGTGCTTTCCAGCCCTTTCTAAGTGGTTTACAGAGTCAGCATATTGCCCCCAACAAACAATCTGGGTCCTCATTTTACCCACCTCGGAAGGATGGAATGCTGAGTCAACCTTGAGCCTGGTGAGATTCGATCTGCCAAACTGCTGGCAGCCAGTGATCAGCAGAAATAGCCTGCAGTACTCCACTCTAACCACTGCGCCACCATAGCTCTCGGAGGTCTTCTAGTCCAACTCCTTGCATAAACAAGAGGCCCTATACAATTTCAGGCAAATGGCGGTTCAATTTGTTCTTAAAAACTTCCAGTGATGGAGTACCAACAACTTGTAAATCAAGCTGTTCCACTAGATAATTGTTCTCACTGTGAGGAAATTTCTCCTTACTTCTAGGTTGGTTCTATCCTTGATTAGTTTCCATCCATTGCTTCTTGTCTTGCCTTCTGGTGCAAGGGTCAAAATAGATTGACCCACTCTTCTTTGTGGCAACCCCTCAAATATTGGAACTCTGCTATCAAGTCACTTTTGGTACTTCTTTTCTTTTTAAATTTTTTAAAAAAAATTTTTTTTAATACAAACATTCCATCATTCATTAAACGGTGTGTCATCTGGGTACAATTTTTGTGTGTCATAACAGTTAAAGATTACCACGATATTCATTGTCTATATCTACTCTTATTTTAATACTAATACTTAATACTTAACATTTATATTATTATAACATTTTCTTCTTAACTTACTTAATTTTATTATACATTACTTTCATATTTATTTTCTAACCATTGATAAAATAAATCCCATATATTATAGTAATCAGATTCTTCCTTTCCTTTAATTGCAAGTGTTAATCTATTCATTTCTGCACATTCCAATTTTTCTTAATCACATTTTCATCTGTAGGAATCTCCTCACCTTTCCAATTCTGTGCAAATACAATTCTAGCTGCAGTTATTACATGAATAATCAAATATACATTTTCTTTACTATAATTTTCTGGTAAAGTCCCGAACAGGAATATCTCAGGTTTTAAATCAATACTGCTGCATCATCTTTTCTGACCACATACAAATTCTTGCCCAATATCTTTTTGCTTCTACACACATCCACCATATATGATAATATGATCCCGGTGTCTGATGGCATTTCCAACATTTAGTTGATTTATCTTGGTACTTCTTTTCACTAGACTAGATATACCCAATTCCTGCAACTCAGTAGTGGGTTTCAATTTTGGCCACTACTGGTTCGCTCGTGGGCACACACGTGCTTGTGTGTACTTGCAATGCTTCTGTGCATGTGCATGTGCAGAGACATCCGGGAGGGTGGGCAGAGCCTCCTGCCATCGCCGCTACCGGTTTGCCCGATCCAGGGTGAACCAATAGCAACTCACCACTGCGGCAACTGTTTTTCATCTGTTTTAGCTTCCAGCCTTCCTAATCATTGTAGTTGCTCTTCTCTGCACTCTTTCCAGACTTTCAACATCTTATATTGTGATGACCAAAACTGGATACATTATTCCAAGTGTGGTCTTACCAAGGCAGTATAAAGCAGTACTAACATTTCATGTGATCTTGTTGTGTCTTCGGCTCCTGAGCCCGGACCTCCAGAGGAAGACTCCTCCGAAAGTGAAGAGGAGGAGGAGGCAAGGCCCCCCTCTCCTGGCCCGTCTGGTTTGGCACCACCCCAGGCCCCAGCTGAAAGCCCTGAGGAAGAAAGCTCCTCTAAATCAGACGTTAATGAGGAGAGGGAGTGGATTAATCCCAGGTGGCGACGATCAGAGAGACGGGCTCAGCAAAGGAGTGGGTGGGGCCGAGCACGAGGTGATGAGTCACAAAGCCAACGCCCCACAAGGTATAAAAGGAGCTGACCTTACCTTGTTGGCTTTTGTGACGAACAAAGTTTTAACCTGACTGTTTGTTGTCGGACGTGCCGAAGAGCCTTATCAGGGACTGGCCGTGGCAACTCAAAATAACAGCTGTCTTTATCTCTCCCGGGCTCGCTGCCAGCTTGTTGTTTATGGATGGTAAATAAACAACTTCTGTACCCGTCTGTTCGTGTGTGTGCTTGTCTGGGCTTCTGAAGCAGGGAGGGGACAGAACAGATCTTAACTCTATCCCTCAATGTAGCCTAGGATTGCCTATCTTCCGGTGGCACCGCGACACCAAATGGCGGTTCATTTAGGACCGCTAGCCTCGTGATTCCATAAAAGCTGCTAGAACAGCGATGATCGGCTGTCCAGCAGCTTGTAAATCTTCCTCTCGGGAGAAGAGGGGGAGGAGAGCAGCCAGGCTTTGGTAGAGTTCCCCTAAAGCCCCAGGAAAAGGCTTGGGGCTTGAAGGGTGAGAACTCCCTGAAAAGCCTGACAGAAACTCCGAACACAGGACGCTTCTGCCATAAGCAGAACGAGATGCTGCGACCACTCCTGCAACATTTTTGAAACAATTGGATACAAAAAGCAGGCAGAGCGAAGACAGGAGGGTCTCTAATTGCAAGTATCAATCTTTAACTCCTGGGTATTGAATACTTCCTTCTTCATTGCAAAGGGGAGAAAGTGAAAGGAAACTATGAGACCTTGCTGGCCTTGAAAACGAAACCTAATTTAGCGTTGGTAGTTTTCACTGACCATTACTGAAACTTGCTACAAAAGAAAAGAAAAGGATTAATTTGGACAGCTGATAAGTTTTAAAATTAGTTGAAGATTGGAAACTAACTGGACTTTTAATTGGACTTATTGGATTTATTGTTCTGGCTGCAGCAGATAATAAATTTTTTTTAAAAAACCCTCTTTGTTTAAAGTGAAGCCCAAAATTGAAAAATGGCTGCCAGGCAAATAAGACCTGCTGTGTCAAAAAGTGGAGGGTCTACCCCTACTCAAGGGTTTTCCCCCACCCAAACTTCTAAATTGCAATCTTTGTTAGCTCTGGCTGATCCACAGATTTTAACATTGGAAGCTTTGCAGCAAGCTCTTAAATTGCAATCCCTTGCTTTAGAGGGGAAATTTACTACAGTTCTTGAAGAAAAAATGAAAGGCATGTTTGAAAAACTGAGTGAAGTGTCTGATGAAATGGCAGAAATTAAAGATGTGATTCAAACTCAAAATAATGAGATCAGAGAAGATATACCTTTTACGTTTCAGGATCTGGCACGTCATGTTGAAGGGTTAGATGAAAGATTGGAGGAGATCAATCAATCGAATATAAATTTGGAGACTAAAGTGGGGGAGGTGCAAACACAGATGGAAAGGGCAGAGCTGGATGTGATGATGATACAATACAGATCAATGGAATTTGCGATAAGAATAAGAGGCTTGAAAGAAAATAACCAAGAGGATCTGAGAGAGTTGTTTGCAAAAGCTTTTGCACAAGTAATTGGGGCAAGAAAGGAGGATATATGTTAGGATTCTATATGATGTATATAATGTTAGAACCAGTTGTCCAGGCAATATATGTATACTGTAACTTTAAGCTGTAAATGTTACGTTCTTGCTGAGTCATGCTGTAATGGGATAATGACTAGTTGGGAGTATATTTAAACAAAGTATTGTAACCTGGTCAGTTGCTGCTGCTGCTATTGTGACTGAGCTGCTATGAACTGCTATGAGCTACTATTGTGAAGGAGTTGCTATCTGTTGATGGATCTGCTACCATCGTGGTTTACTAACTAGAGTGAGTTGTTTGGACTGATTTACTGGACTGATTTATTGGTGAAGACTTGGGAGTTGTTTATGACTACGCTACTGCTTTTTCCTACGATAAAGTACACTTTTGCTAAACCAGTTTTCTTATTCATTGCTCTCAACGTTTCCTTGTGCAGTTACTCTGCTGGTTGGTAAAACAACATCAATATCCTTAACATGGGTTATGGGCCCAGAGCCAACCATAACTAACAAGGATTGTTAAAAGCTAAACTGAGAGTTACTGTGAATAGTACAAACTGTGTTTGTGATAAACAATCCAAGTGAAGATGGCTCTAGAACAGGCAGCAAATTTTTCCATGATAACCCGGCTGGATGGAACAAACTATGTATCCTGGTCTACAAAATGTAGTTTACTTCTGCGTAGAGAAGGACTTTGGGACATAGTTAATAATCCACCGGATGTAACAGCATGGAATCCTGATGATGAAGAAGATGCGAAGAAGATAACCAAGTTTAACAGAGACAATGAACGAGCTCTTTGCATTATTGGACTAACACTGGGTGACCAGCAGCT
Organism: Ptyas mucosa; assembly: GCA_012654045.1. Lineage (NCBI taxonomy): Eukaryota > Metazoa > Chordata > Lepidosauria > Squamata > Colubridae > Ptyas > Ptyas mucosa. The sequence continues at coordinate 8,637 of WNWU01014906.1, read as the reverse complement.
TGTCCATATTTGTGGCGAAAAGTCTGCTGCTAGGTGTTGGACCAAGTTGAAGAGACTATATGTTCAAGACACCGTGGGTGCTCATATTTATCTCACACGAAGATTGTTTAAACAACATCTTCTTAAGGGTGGAGATATGATGGCTCATTTGGAATCCATGACCATAATTTTCCAGGAGCTACATGAAAAGGAACTGATTTTCTCGGAACTACAACAAGTTTATATAATTCTTTCTTCATTAGACGATAGTTATGATGACTATGTTTCTTCGTTAGAGGTTTTGTCCAGAGATGACCTGACATTGGCTGGCATAACTGGTAGGTTATTGGAAGAATCCAAAAGAAGACAAGAAAGGGATCAGTTGAGAGTGCAACAACCAAAAGAAGAAAAAATGTACTCAACTGCCTATGTTGTAAAACGTTGTTTTGCTTGTGGGGCTAAAGGGCATATAGCTAAGTATTGTAAAAATAAGAAAATGCCTGTTAGGGACAATATTAGACCCAAGAAGGGTTGTAATTTAGCTATATCAAATTCAACTACTGATGTTAACCAGGATTGCTGGGTTGTTGACAGTGGTGCTTCTCAATCTATTTCTAGAAACAGAAAATTTTTTGTTAAAATGGAGAAGAGTAACCAGCATGTAAAACTTGCAAACGGTTGGAAAGTTAAGGTAGCTGGAGAGGGTGTTGCTCGTTGGTCATTTAGCAATGATCCATTGCCTATGTTATATATTCCTGGGTTAAAATTTAATTTATTATCTGTTAAATCATTACTGAAATTTGGGTTTACAGTAACATTCAAAAATGATAAGTGTTTTATTGAGAAAGATGGCAAAGTTGTTACTGCAAGTTTAGAAAATGATTTATTTGTTTTACGAGATAACCCAGTATTGATGGCTAAGTCTAAGTCTGTTTATAATAATGTTAAACCACACGATGAATGTATTCATCTGTTACACCGGAGGCTTGGGCATTTAAACTTCAGAACGTTAAAACAAACAGTACAATTATCTGAAGGAATAAAACTACAAGCATGTAGTAAATATCTAAATTGCAATGCCTGTAGTCAACAGAAGAGTAGGATAACACCAGCAAACCGTGTTAATGGTTTTAAAACTACAAACCCATTAGAAGTAGTTTTTATAGACTTAATTGGACCCAAGAAATCTAGCATTGGAGGTGCCTGCTACATTCTAAGCATGGTTGACCATTATTCAAGGTACGGATTCTGTTATCTTATGAAAACAAAAAGTGAAACATTCCAGCATCTTACCAACTGGATACGTTTTGTGGAAAGGAAACAGAAATTCAAGGTTAAATGCTTAGTTACTGATAATGGTACGGAATTTACCAACCAAAAGTTGGAAAAGTTTTTGCAGGATGCAGGGATCCAGCATAAGCGGTCTGCTCCGTACAGACCACAGCATAATTCGTATATCGAACGAAGAGGTCAAACATTACAGGCCATGATTAGAACTATGTTAGTAGATTCTGGTTTGCCTAATAATTTATGGGGTGAAGCTGCCATGTGTGCTAACCATGTGTTAAACAACGTGGTTCATTCCTCTACGGGTGAAATTCCATTCACCTTATGGCATGGGAGGAAACCTAATCTTAGTTATGTACACACATTTGGAGCCCCAGCTTGGGTACATATTCCATCTAGTTTAAGGAGAAAGGATCAACAAAGAGCCAGAAAAATGTTTTTCGTTGGCTATGAATCAAACCATAGATCTTTTAGATTTTGGGCACAGGGAACTACGAGTGTGTACTGTAGTGCTAATGCTAAATTTCTAGAACATGAAGGATGGGATAGACTAGAGCATGCAGACTATAGACATGATAATAATACTGTTAGTATCGAGCATCAAATTCCTGATGATATTCCTGAGGATTTAGATGATGTAAAATCCTCTATCAAGGAGGAAGAACAGGAAATAGGTTTAGAGGATGTAGGTTTAGGGGAGGAGTCAGAGGAATCATCTGCTGTAAGTCCTGCTTTACCTAGAAGATCTACTAGGGAGAGGCATCCACCTGATCGTTATAAAGCGACTGTGGTTTGCCAGATTAACATTGAGCCTTCAAGTTATGACAATATCAAACTTTATCCTGATAAGGAGCAAAATGCTTGGAAGGAGGCAATGAGTAAGGAAATTAATTCTTTAACCAAGTTAGGTGTTTATGAAACTGTGAAATTGCCACCTGGTGAAAAATTAATAGGTTGTAGATGGGTTTACAAAGTTAAGAAAAGCATAGATGGTACAGTAACCCATTAAGCTCGCCTTGTAGCTCAAGGTTTTTCTCAGACTGAACAAGATTTCGATGAAGTTTTTGCTCCTAGTTTACGTGCAAGTACTTTAAGAACAATGCTAGTATGGGCGGCTAAGCATAAATATAGTATTAACCATATAGATGTAGAAACAGCATATTTACATGCTCCATTAAGACACACCATCTATATGAAGAAACCTTTAGGAGTTGAAACACAAAACCACACTGATTGTTGGAGGTTACATAAAAGCCTTTATGGTTTGCGACAATCAGGGTTCGAGTGGAACCAATGTATTGTGAAAGAGCTAAACAGGATCGGTTTTTATGAAGGTGTAGCGGATAAGTGTCTCTTTAAGAGAGAAACTAATGGTCTAGTATCTTTTTTGTTACTGTTCACAGATGATATAGCCATAATAACGAAAACTGACAAAGAAGCCATAGATATTGTTCAACAGTTACAAACCAAATTTAAGATCAGAAGTTTGGGAAATATTAGGCATTATTTAGGTCTAGATATTAATCAAACAGCAAGAGGTTATAAAATATCTCAATCTAGCAAAATAAGCCAAATGTTGAAGCGTTACAGCATGGAGCTCTGTAAGCCAGCGAAAACGCCTATGGCACAGGACTTTCAACAAGGAGAGGTCCAAAGTCCTAAATTCAGTAGGGAGATCTACCAGTCTCTTATAGGTAGTTTATCTTATCTAAGCAATTGGTCAAGACCTGATATTTCGTTTGCAGTAAACCAATTAGCGAGATATAACGCAGAGCTGACTGATAGACATTGGCAAGCTGCAAAACGTATATTAAGGTATCTGAAGATGACGATGCATTATGCATTGTATCTAGAACCTAACAATGATTTAGTATTAAGTGCATATGCTGATGCCAGTTTTGCTACTGATGTGACCACTAGGAAATCCACATCGGGTATAGCTATCATGTTAGACAATTGTTTGATTAACTGGAAATCAATTCGTCAAAAACATATTAGTCTTTCGACTATGGAGGCAGAATTTTCCTGTTTGTCACTCATTTGCACTGATTTGATTTATTACAAACAATTAATGATGGATATTGGTTTAAAGATGGATTATCCAATTGTAATACATGAGGACAACCAAGCTGCTATAAAAATGGCAACAAATTTAGCAGTCAAAACTAGAACTAAATATACTGACATTAGGTATCTTAATGTTCATCAATGTATCCAAAGCAACATGGTTACGTTAGAATATTGTGTGTGGGAAGACAATATTGCTGATGCGTTTACCAAAGCGCAAGGTGCTATAAAACATAAAACATGTTGTGAAAGCTATGGATTAAGAATCTAAACTGTATATATTGACCTGTCCAAAGGGGAGAATGTTAGGATTCTATATGATGTATATAATGTTAGAACCAGTTGTCCAGGCAATATATGTATACTGTAACTTTAAGCTGTAAATGTTACGTTCTTGCTGAGTCATGCTGTAATGGGATAATGACTAGTTGGGAGTATATTTAAACAAAGTATTGTAACCTGGTCAGTTGCTGCTGCTGCTATTGTGACTGAGCTGTTATGAACTGCTATGAGCTACTATTGTGAAGGAGTTGCTATCTGTTGATGGATCTGCTACCATCGTGGTTTACTAACTAGAGTGAGTTGTTTGGACTGATTTACTGGACTGATTTATTGGTGAAGACTTGGGATTTGTTTATGATTACGCTACTGCTTTTTCCTACGATAAAGTACACTTTTGCTAAACCAGTTTTCTTATTCATTGCTCTCAACGCTTCCTTGTGCAGTTACTCTGCTGGTTGGTAAAACAACATCAATATCCTTAACAATATACAATGACAGTTGGACAAAATTTTTCGTGTAAATTCATGGGTGGCCAGACAGAGAAACCTGCCAAGAGATATCATAATTTACTTCACAACAAGACAATTAAGAAATGAAATTTTACAGGCTTCTTATAAGAATAAACTCCAAGTGGCAGGGCAGGAGGTTTTAACATTGAAAGAAATTCTCCTTAAAATGTTGAGATCAAGGAAGGATTATGCTTTTTTGGTGGAAGAACTCAGAAAGTCAAATACAATTTAAATGGGAAGTTCCAGCTGGACTGGTGGTGAATTATTCTGGACAGAGATATCGTCTTACTACAGTATGGAAAGCGAGAGATTTCTACTCTAATGTATTAAAGGCTGGTAGCTCATCGTCTCCAGAAATCAGAAGAAGAAAAGAAGCCGGGGGTGCAAGCAAGGGAGACAAAGAATCTATGCAGATTCAGACACAGGCCCAAGGGGGGGCCTTGATCGCTGAGGAGGAGTTAATAGAACTCGAGAGCACTGCCCAAGACATGGAAGCCCTCGGGATAATAATGGAACCCAAGGATCAAAGACAAACTCGAGCTGCAAAGAAACTCATAGAGGAGCTAAAACAGGAGATCCAGATAAAAACACAAGAAGTGGCAAAAACAGAAGCTGTGGGAGGGGCAAGGCCTAAGATCAAAGTTAAAGATGATCTTCAGCTAATGCTTCAGAGGCTTCAATCTGCCAAAGATGGCAAATAAATTCTTAACTTGGAATGTTAATGGTTTAAATTCACCGCAAAAGAGAAGGAAAATATTTCATTATTTGAAGCAGTACAAAAACGACATTATATGCTTACAAGAGACACATATTAGAATGCAAGATCAAAAATATTTAATAAATACAAGGTTAGGGACACACTTCGTGGCATCAGCACCAGAGAAGAAGAATGGTATAGTTATATATCTTAAAAAAGGCTTAATAGCCAATTTAATTGAGGCTGATGTTCAAGGAAGATATTGCAATTGAAATTTTAATAAATGGAAAAAAAGTGCTTCTGTTAGGAATATATGCCCCAAACCAACAGCAAGAGAAATTTTACAAGTTTTTACATTCTAAATTAATACAATGGAATTACAAATTGCATATATTGATGGGAGATTGGAATGGAGTTTTGGACACTAAAATGGACAAAAAAGGATCTTTGCAAAATATTCAAACACGTGCTAGACTGCCTAAATCCTTTTTTGACATGATGGAGGATATGGAGCTGAGAGACATTTGGAGAGAACAGAATGCTAAAGACAAAGATTTTACCTTTTTTTCTGATAGACATCAGTCATTTTCTAGGATTGATTTTATACTAATTTCCAATGATTCTTTTTCTAGGGTGAAGAAAACAAAGATTTGTCCAAGAACATTATCAGACCACAGTCCAGTTTGGATGGAATTAGAGTATGAAATGGGATCCAAGAGGTCCTGGAGACTGAACGAAAATTTGTTTAGATATGAGGAAAATGTGAAAGAATGTAAAAAATTTATGAAGGAATTTTTTGTTATAAATATGCATAAAGGTACATCTATGGAAATGGTTTGGGATGCAGGTAAAGCATATATGAGAGGTATTTTAATATATTTGAATAATAAACATAGACCCAGACAGGAAAGAAAATGGAAGGAACTAGAGGAGGAAATAAAGAATAAAGAGCAAGTATTAATAGCAAATCCAACAGATAAGAAAACAAAAGAAGCAATTAATCTATTGCGAGGGCAATTTAATATGTTGATGGCTGATCAGGTGGCGACTAACTTGCAATATGTCAAACATAATACTTTTTGTAATGCTAATAAACCAGGCAGATGGTTGGCATACTTACCGTATATACTCAAATATAAGCCGAGTTTTTCAGCCCGTTTTTCAGGCTGAAAAATGGCCCCTCGTTTTATATTCGGGTCATGAAAAAAATGACTTTTTCCTTGCAACTGTTTTGGCCCCCGGGGTTGCAGGGAGGCTTCCTAAAGCCAAAATGGGACGTGGGGGGGGGGTGCGGCACCCCTCCCCCATGCCCCTTTTTGGCTCCCAAGGCTTGCTAGGGGCATGAGGGGGGTGCCTAGCAAGACTCTCTGCAGCCCCCTGGAAGCAAAAACGGGCTGGGGGGGGCTTAAAGGGAGAAAGGAACAAACAAATCCTCACCGTTTAGGGAGATCCCATGTGCACTGAGCTTGAGTTGAGAGCTGATTGTAATTGGCTGCTAGCTAGCCTTCTTGTAATTGGCTGCTAGCTAGTGGGTTCTCCCAGCTTGGCTGTCTCAGGAATTCTGGGAGTTGAAGTCCACAGGTTGTAAAAGGGCCACATTTGCCCAGCCCTGGTATCTCTTAACAGAGGCTTTAACTTGCCTGAAATTAGATCAAGCCAGTGACTGGGTGGGCGTGGCTAGCTGGTCATGTGATATATGTGTATAGGGACTACTCAGAGGGCTGAAAAAAGTCATTTCTGATAGGTCCTCACACTTCTGACTGGTCCTCACACTTATGACCATCCTCACATTTATGCCCGTGCAGCATTCTTAAAACCATGTCACTCATTTCGCAACTGCTTCTCTTCACCATGGTGACAAGATAGGGCAAAAACGTAAAATGTGAGGACAGTTGTAAGTTCGAGGACTGGTCACAAGTGTGAGGACCAGTCAAAAATTATTTTTTCAGCCCTCTGAGTAGTCCATATGCACAAAAGGACTACCGAGAGGGCTGAAAAAAGTGATTTCTGACAGGTCCTCGCACTTTTGACCAATCTTTTTTTATTTTGAAATTTACCAGTAGCCACTGCATTTCCCACCCCCAGCTTATACTCGAGTCAATGAGTTTTCCCAGTTTTGGGGGGTAAAATTGGGGGGGGTCGGCTTATATTCGGGTCGGCTTATACTCGAGTATATACGGTACTTAGGAAAAAACAAAAGTCACATGTTATAGAAAAAATAGAATATAAGGGTAAAGAGGTGTATCAGCAAAATATGATTAAAAAGCATTTTTAGAATTTTATACCAAGTTGTATACTAGTGACGAAATTCAAGGTATAAATATAGATAAATATTTACAAAGGGAAAATATTTCTATTATTTCAGAAGAACAAAGGGAAGGTTTGAATAGATTGATAACTTCTCAAGAAATTGAGTTAGCAATTAAACAACTGAAAGTGGGGAAAGCCCCGGGCACAGATGGATTGACAGCTGTTTATTACAAAAGTTTGCAGACAGAAATGGCTGAGCCACTTAAAGAGTTATTTAATAAAATGCAAATGGGAGGAGAAGTACCTCCTTCTTGGAGGACAGCATTTATTTCCTCGATCCCAAAGGAGGACCAAGATCTTACTCAGCCAAAAAATTATAGACCCATATCACTCTTAAATACTGATTATAAGATTTTTACTAAAATATTAGCAAACAGGTTGATGCCAGTTATGCAACAAATGATTCATAATGATCAAACCTGTTTTATTAACAGGAGATATATGAAAAGCAATGTAAGGCAAATAGTTAATATACTGCATATTTGGGAAAGAACAACCAGGTCCCTGCGGTGTTCATATTTCTAGATGCAGAGAAGGCATTTGATCGACTGAATTGGAATTTTTTATTGAAACTAATTGACAAAATGCAATTTGGAGAGTATTTCACACAATCTCTTAAATCAATACATCAGCAACAGACAGCACAAGTAATAATTAATGGAAGTTTAACAGAAATTTTTAATATAGAAAAAGGTATTAGAAAAGGATGTCCCCATCTCCATTGTTGTTTATCTTGACTTTGGAATCGTTGTTGAATAAAATACATGATTCAGATAAAATAAGGGGAATTAAAATCAGGCAGGATGATTATAGACTAAGAGCATTTGCAGATGACTTGGTTGTGACGTTGACCCAACCAGTACAATCGGCTACAGGTTTGATGGAAATAATTAATCAATATGGACAAGTTTCTGGATTTAAAATAAATGCAGGGAATACAAAGATAATAACTAAAAATATGGTTGCAAGCCAAAAAGAGGAACTGGAAAGAATAACTGGATTCGAAATAGTAAATAAGGTTAAATATTTAGGTGTTTATATTATGACATCAAATGCAAAATTATATAAGTATAATTATGAATTATTGTAGCAAAAAATACAGGAGATGGAAAATTGGAAAAAATTACAACTATCGTTATTGGGAAGGATAGCGGCAGTGAAAATGAATATTTTACCAAAGTTCCTATTTCTCTTTCAAATGATATCAATATTGAAAAAAGACGGAAATCTGAATGAATGGCAGAAGGGTATCAGCAACTTTGTGTGGGCAGGAAAGAGACCAAGGGTAAAGCAAAAAATAATGCAAGACATACCGTATATACTCGAGTATAAACCAACCCGAATATAAGCAGAGGCCCCCAATTTTACCACAAAAAACTGGGAAAACTTATTGACTCGAGTATAAGCCGGGGGTGGGAAATGCAGCGGCTACTGGTAAATTTCAAAATAAAAAAAGACTGGTCAAAAGTGCGAGGACCTGTCAGAAATCACTTTTTTCAGCCCTCT
>WNWU01014904.1:0-10466 GCA_012654045.1 Ptyas mucosa | reverse complement strand
GGCTGAAGATTGAGTTTAATTTATCCATAAAAATGATTATAGGAAGTGGGAGAACTTTGGCCTGCTAGATCAACAACACAGGGAATTGTCAGGAAGCTTTCAAACATGTGTTAAGATGGCCTGTAGACTCCTGCTTGGCAAAGCACTTGAGAAATCCTTCTCTAACTTAGGCAAGACAAACACATGAGCTTCTGCAAGCGTTCCCCACCTCACAAATATTTCTCATCCTTGGAATAACACCCGTAACATTGTGGGTATTTCTTAAAAACTAAGATTTGGAGAAGTAGTTACCTAGTAAGATCCATGGGGATCTGAACTTCTGTTTAATTACCGTATTTTTTGCATTATAAGACACCCCCCCAAAAAAGTGGGTGGAAATGTCTGTGCATCTTATGGGGCGAATATTGCATCACAGACCGGGCTGCAGTGGGGAGGGGGGTTGGTGCGGGGGCAGTGATAGGCAGTGGCAGCAAATGTCCTGTCGCTGCCACTATTCACTGTTTGCCACCGCCACCTATCGGCAGTTGGATCAGCCTCCTGGAATACCGCCGATCAGCTGTTCCAGGCGGCAGGGATCACCACCTGAAACAGCTGATCGGCGGTATTCAGGGAGGCCGATCCAACTGGCGAATGGCGGCAGTGGCGGCGATAGGTGGCGGCAGCAATAGTATAGACCTGGGTCTCAGGAGAAAAAATCCATTGTGGGGACAGTCTCACCTACAAGAAATTTCTTCCATAGCTTCAAGAGCTTTTTGCTGTAATGATATAGGGTTTCCTGCTTGAGCAGGGAGTCGGACTAGAAGATCTCCAAGGTCCCTTCCAGCTCTGTTATTCTGTATAACAGCATGTTACAAGAGGCAACCGAAGAAAAGTCTTAAAAGGTTTAGACAAAGCTATGCAAGATTTTCATGGCCGAAACAAAACAATTTTTTGTTTTCTTGTTTTCCTCCCCAAAAGCTAGGTGCATCTTATGGTCTGGAGCATCTTATGGAGCGAAAATATGGTATCTGAAGCTGAATGCGAAGGAAACTGGGAATAATAAATAATTTCAGTTTTGAGTTTGTAATGTTTTTTAACAAGGCTTTTAGATTGGGATTATCCCAGAAAAAAATATATCCTATCACAAAAGTATTAAGCTAAAGAGGGTCCTTTTATGGACAACTGCAGGATCTTGCTGCTTTCATCAGAATAATGAAAGCCTCATCTAGCCATTCAATCATAAAGTTTGCCCCACGTGGATGCTGCTGTTTCTCTCTCCCTTCTGAAGTTAAGAGAATTTCCCAGTGGTGAAAAGCAAAAATTTTCCCTACTGGTTCAGTGGGCGCGGCTTGGTGGGCATGGCATGGTGGTCATGTGACCGGGAAAACCAACTATCACACGTTACACAAAAATAACACAAAAGCTACACAACTGACTCACACACAATGCAAAAGCAGCTGCACTTCACACAAAACGGCCCCTGCAGCAAGCAGGAACCTCACAGAATCACAGAAAGCTCAAAAACAAACTATCACACTTTACACAAAAATACCAGTTTGGGCAATAGGGAGTAAAAAAATGCTTTAAAAAGTAAAAGAAAAAAGTTCCAACGATCACGCAGCACAGCTGATTGTTACAGCTGATCGTTGGAATCTTTTTTTAAAAACTTTTTTTTTATTGAAAAAGTTTTAAAAGTTTTACATACATTTTCTCCCCCCTCCCCAACCACCCCCCCGACTTCCCAGAGCAAATACAAGATAAAGTACAGCTCAAATTCTCTAAATTAAACTCCATTTCACACTTATCATAATCATTAAACAAATAGATAAAAGGAAAGCAAGTCTTCTTTCTTCTTATTCCATCTAATTCAACAAAATTAATATCCATTTATAATTACAGCAGTTAATAAAACAATTAAGTATTACCTAACCAAACCTATCATTACTCAATTTAGCTAATTGATACTTAACAAATTATTAGGTCTATACAATTTAACAAGATATTTTAAAACAAAAAAAAAACAAAAAGAGAAACCCTCATTCAAAAACCCCAAATTTAAAATAAAATACTATATAAACTCTTCTGTCCTCCACTTTTAAACCATCAAGGTCCAATTATAATTAAAACACTTAATAAAATAATAATAATAATAATAATAATAATAATAATAATAATAATTTTTAATTAGAAAAATAACAATCAAACCTCTTATTAATTTATCAATACATATTAACAAATCAACTAAAAACATCATTTAATAACTATATCAAACATTTAAATTCTTCATACTAGATTAAACCAATTGCTAATCTTCTTGTCTTCACATCTTCCAACAGCATATAGAATATCTTCATTTGCGTCTACCCACCTAAATAAAAATTGCTTCTTTATATAACCCCCCCGAGTGACTTTATAATTATATTTGATATAGTATCCATCAAATCCAGTCAAAAATTAGATTAATAAATTCATCAGACGTATTAGGGAAACCACCAGATCACCTGCAATTGCCCTAGGTCCATAGTCCTTTTGCCTTATATTTATTACCATCAAACAGGAAACTCCAATTTACTATATTCAATAAAACTTCTGCGATTGCAATTAAGTCCAAATTTATTACAGTCCTTAATAAAATATTCCAAATCATTCAATTCAGGGCATATTTCACAGCCCAACACACCAGCATTGCTGTGATCTGTTTATTCTTCTCAAAATATTCCAATACAGCTGTAGGTTGCCTCCTCATTGTCGCTCATCGCTTAGTTAACTGGCATTAGACTGCTTTTTTTCTGTTTTTTTTTTCCCCCAAAAGTTCAAAATCTTTAAACAGTTAAACAATACTTTTTAAGGACCATCATCTCATCAAGCAGGGTTATTTTCCATTTTTCCAGTCTTTCTTCTTTTCCTTTTTACGAACTTTCTTCTTAACTTTGATCCCTCTGCCTTTTTTAACTCCAGTAGAATTTTGCAGTTTTTGGGATTGCACATTATAAAAATTTTGCAGAAATGTAACTTCTTCTGGAAACAGCTCTTTAAATGCAAATTGGGTTTTATAAAAAAAAAATCGTGTGACCAAAATCTCATCAGCTTCCAAAATTTCTTGCTCCTTATTCTGCACAGCATTCATCTTTCTCTCCTCAGTAAAAACTGCTATGGTCTGTTTTTGTTCTTTTCCATCTCCCAACTCTTCATTCAATCCCCCACTGCTAGATTGCAACTCAGTATTTCCATGTATTTTATTGTTTCCAGCTTGAGAAGCTTGAAATATAGTATCAATTCTTTCCAATAAAGCAGAGGTAACTGAATTCCAAGCTTCCTCAAAATCAGACCATATCTGAGGGTTAATTAACCCTTCTTTGCTTTCTTTGCTTTCAAAAAGACCAGCCATCTTGCCCCCCTTCTTCCTTTCCAGAAGGACAGAAAAAAAAGGGGAAAAAAGAGTATCAAAAAGGAAAAAAAAGACCCTTTACAATTTGTAATTTATATTGCTGCTTCAATTATTATTATTACATCCTTTCTTGTTTCATCCACTTTTCAAAAAAGAGTTTTACGTTTCAAACAGGGGCTTGTCAATAATTACTTTTAACTTTCACTTCTTCACGCCCCGTTGAAACTCAAACGCCATCTTGCTTTCACTTTCAGCTTAGGGAAAATCTTTTAAAGAAAGTAAATCTTTGGAGTTAAAAGGAAAGAAAAAATACTTGCTGTTTCATTCATGCTGCTTGTGCTCCACCAGCTTGATTCAAAGAATATTTGTTTAAAGTTAGTTGCTGGGATGGTAGCGACATCTAGCTCTGCAAAGCAGAGACATCCAGGGTCCGGAGTACTGACAGGCTTAACGGGGAGCTCTCATCTTCGAGCGCCAGATTATGGGTAAAATCTGGCACTCTCAGGGAGCTCTACCCCACCCGTCTACTCACTTTCCCCCCTCATACCAGGGGGAAAGTTTTCAAACTGCAAGACAGCTGATAGTCGCTGTTCTTGCGGTTCTACGGAGCCCTGGGTTGGCGCTTCAAAAAGAAGCATCTGGCGATGTTGCAGTCCCACTGGAAGTCGCTAAAAAACTTTTTTTTAGCATTTTTTTACTACCTATTGCCCAAACCAGTAGTAAAAAAATGCTTTAAAAAAGTTTTTAAAATGTTCAGACGATCAGCTGTGCTGTGCGATTGTCGGAACTTTTTTTTTTTACTTTTTAAAGCATTTTTTTACTACCGGTTCAGGCGAACCAGTAGCATTTTCACTACCGGTTCCAGAGAACCACCCCGAACATTTCACCCCTGGAATTTCCCCCTCCTTTGGTCTATCTGATATCTTACTGATAATTTCCCTAACCTTAAAATGAGGTTTTTATTTCTTTTCATTGCTAAGTTCCCCAAGAAAGAAGTAAAAAGCTGTCAACAACAACAGGAGAGAAAAGAGAAGAACAGGGATTGCAAATCACTTTTTTTTATTCTAACAAGAAACATCTTCCTTCACACCAAGCCAAACAAGCCCATGCTGCAAAAGAAAACTAATTATGTATTTTTCTCCTGGCTAAATCAGAAATCCTATTCTCTTTCTTATTAAGAGAGAAATGCCGTCATCTTCTGTTTTTATTCCCAGGTTGTGCCCTGTAAAGTTCTCAAGAACATATGCATGAACATGTGTGATTTGGGTATGAATGCTGCATTTTAAATATCTTGTCTTCTCTGCTGAACAAAAAAAAAAAAATCCTTACATCTTTTGATGTCGTAACAAGCTTTGATATCAGAACTCAAGTTTAACTTGAACTTTCAGTATCACCAATCTGTATTTAAATTCTGTGTGTGCTTCATTAAAGCGAATAACTTCTTAAAATCCTTTACACCACGTTTAACCTTTCTTTCAGCTCATTGTTTGCATTTTCCTCATTGAACTGAATATATTAACTTCTCCATAGATTAACTGCTTATTAAATGCTATTAGTTTATTATTTCTGCCAAGTTCCTCATGGTTTATTAATTGCTTATTATTTGACTGCTCTATGTATGGTCTCAAATATTTAGTACATTGTATTTATAGGTTATTGGTTGGTTTTATTTTTATGCTTCTCAAATGCATATGACTGTTTAATAATCTAATCTTAATTTCTGCTAATATAATTCATGTTGAATTCATGTTGGTTTGAGTGGGTTTCTTTGTCAGATAGATTCACAGCTAGCATGGTTATGGAGAACGCTCCTCAATAACTTCTTATCAAACCTGAGTGCGGTGCCATTAAATGCATGTCTGAGGCTGCATTTTTGTAATTAATTGGACACATATGAATAGAATGCTTATCAAATTTGTTGATAACTTAAAACTCAGTTGATTCACTAATAGAGACACTTTCAAGTCAGGTAAAGCCTGACTTAGGTAATTCCGATGCTATGAAAAGGACATGAAAATGACATGATATGGATCCCAAGCATGAAAATCAGCTTGTACATGGGTTCTTGGAACAGCAATCTTATAACACATTTAACAGCAACACCACTGAAAGGTTTTCATTAGATAACAGTGCAGTGTCCACAAAATCTGGCCTTGAAGTAGATACCAAACTCTTTAGCCCATAGGAGCAGCCCAGTTTTGGATAGAGAGCTAGAAAATTGAAGGCTTGAGAAGAAAAATTCCTACCATAATGAAGTAGTTGTAGATCCTAGCTGCTTACTCAAGTAAATCAAGTACAATTACATGTTGGCAATAACTTCCGGTTTACAGCCCTTCTGGTTTTGCTACCAACTGCCTTCCATTGTGGATCTGTATACTGCACGAATCAAAAAGAGGGCTGTGAAAATATCTATAGACCCCTCACATCCTGGACATAAATTGTTTTAACTTCTACCCTCAAAAAGAGCTATAGGGCACTGCACACCAAAACAACTAGACACAAGGACAGTTTTTTCCCGAATGTCATCACTCTGCTTAACAACTAATTCCCACAACATTCAAATAATTTACTAAGACTGTATTACTATTATTCTTCTCTTCCTTACTAGTATCTATCTGTTCCCACTTATTACTATAACCATGTTGCTTGTATCTTTCAATTATATTGTTTTTATTTGTTTCCTAGTACGATTTGATAGCTTATTAGTAACCTTGACTATCACTAAGTGTTGTATCTTTTTATTCTTGATGAATATATTTCATTCTCCTTATGTACACTGAGTCCATATACACCTAAGGCAAATTCCTTGTGTGTCCAATCACACTTGGCCAATAAAGAATTCCATTCTATCTATTTTATTCATTCTCATATGCCTCAGATCACATTGTTTTTAATGTTGTTTTGTGTGTGTGTGTGTGTGTTGGAATCCTTGACTCTTGAAGAAATCTCTTTACTATGTCTCTGCCACATCCTAGTTGCTATATGTTTTTGTGTAGTTGAATTGTTGACCTCTACTTTGTCCAGACTTCAACTCTGCCTTCTCTCTTTGAGTCCAGATTGCTGGTAGGAACCTTGTGCCTAGATTCAGATTGAATTGATTTAACAATTTCGCTTTGCCAGTAAACTAAGAGTGTCTTGGAAATTATGGCAGATCATAAAGACTAGGGGACACAGATTCTCTTTTCAATCACTAAGCTAGGTCCCCTGCTCTTCAACCAACAAAGGAATAAAGAAGTGGAACCCACATCGTACCTATCTCTGTATGCTTATTTTTTTTTTAGCTCCTCCGGCATTTGTTTTTATGATAAATGAATAAAACAAGGCCAATTTGTGAAGGGGAGCTGCAAAGATGTCCTTCCATTCATTTTAGAAACCTGGCTGGCTGGTGGACATTGGTGACTTCATTTCAGCTGGCAGGAGGAAGAACCAAAGAGGTGAGAGGGGGATGAGAGATCCCTGCTGACAAAGAACAGCCTGCTCTCAAGTGCCCTCGAGCTCCTGTGTTACAGCTGCAAAATCCTCTTTGCAGCAATTACTTTCCCCTGCAGCTCAGCCAGGAGTTAATTGGCTCAGCTGTCAAAGAGCAAGGACTATATGGAAACAGAAGGCCATGGTGCCAATCTTGGATTGGAGTAAGTGGCTTTGTTGGCATGCCCTTAATAAAGCAAGAATCATCAATTGATTCCCAGACAAGGAGGAGGTCTGTATTTTGCCATATACGCCAACTATATATTGTGGTTGGACACATTTTCTAGTGCAGCTGCTGATAGTTTCATAGTTATGGAACGTATGTCCAAGTAGAACTTCGGGGAATAGGGAAAATGTAGCAATATAGCTTTATAAAACTGGAGCTGGTTCCAAAGTATTTTTGTACTCACAAAATGTCATTGTCCTGAAATGTTCTGTGACTTTCATAATGTGAGAGCCATACGGCTGCCTAGGAATAGTGGATTCTCTAAGGGTAGGTCTTAACAGTGACTTCCCTGTGTTCCAAATTCAACACCGCAGCACAAGAACAAAAGCCCCCCAAAGAAAAATAAATCCATTAGCATATGTTATAAAATAGAGTGAAGACACAATATATAATATTCAAGATTAGTGTAAGTCCTATTCAATTCCCAATACGTACAGACCCAGCTCACATGAAAATTATCTCTTCTTCCCAAAAACAAAGTGTTTGACAGATTTGTACTTGATATTTGTTACTACAGACATTTTTGGATCATCTCTAATCCACAAATGGCCAGCCTTTAGTGACCAGAGGCTTGGCAGTCAGTAACAGAGCTAAATTAATACATGTATAGCATGTCTGGGATCTGCCATTCTTTTATGGAATTGGGGAAAGGTTGTGAAAGTTATTTTGTTTTGTTTTTTCAGTTTTGGGCACTTGGGGGGATGGTATTAACCCTATTTAGGGCTTAACAAATGGCATTGCTTATTTCAGACACTCACATACCAAATGCAATTATTTCCATAGACAAAACTGTGGGTTTCCTTCCATATGGACAAAGGACTCTGCTAATGCAGGATCAGGGTTCACAGAGAAAATAGTGAAATACATTAATCATATGTGGAAAAACATGTTAGGAATTTTAACAGAAACATTAAATGCAAAATTTCCTCTTTCTTTTCTTCCCTCTTCCTCCAATTTCCAAAAAGTACACTTTACCTAAGCATAAATACCAACAAAATATAGTAAATTAGAATATCCTATTTTCCATAATTTCTAGTGTTATTTGATCGTGAAAAATGATTAAGAAGCCCAGGGTACTGTTACATTTTGAAGAAGTAAAGAGTGGGGAATGGGTGTTGTATTTCCTTTTTATAGTTTAAAAGAAATTATTTTCCATATTTATTTCCAGCCTCACATTTGCAGCATGATGAAAGATTGCTCTCGTGTTCTGCTATCATTTTAAAAATCTAAAAAAAATAATAATTTCAAGGGGCATTGAAATGAGCTTCTCCATTTCCAGCATCTCATAAGAAATATTTTTTTTTCTGTTTTCAATAACCTTTTCCACACTGTTACAGCAAATAATCATTACATTTCTTTAACTTAGGACATGAGAAGCAGATTTATAAAATGTTGAGCAATTCAACAATAATCTATACTTACCTCTGAAAAATCAATGCTACTTTTATCTTCAAATGAAAATACGAAGGTCTTACTGAAGCCATAAGATATCAATATGCAATAACAAGATTGTAGGAGGAAAACTGTGTTAGTGTCAAGCTCCAAAAAGACATGTTGAGTAACTTCAAAGCAATTTCCTTTATTGTTTAGTATTGTTCCTCACCTATAGACAGAAATCTTGCCAAACTAAAGCAAAATACTTGCATAATTAAATATATACTCTGAGAACTTCTAGGGAGTTGTCTTGGCCCTCTTTCTTCCAAACAAACCATCTAAACTTTGCTATCTCTTGCTTCTCTGGAATACAGCCCCTTCATCCTGGGAATCCAGGCTACATTCCACCACAATCTATGGCGGCATAAAAATCAGAAATCTGGCAGCACATTTTGTACCACCTTTTATGAAAAGGCATACGCTCTTGTGAACCAGAGGTCACTTCACTTCATCAGAAGCATACATGTTAATCCTGCAAAGTAGTCTAGACAGGAAGCACAACTGGAAGTATTAGCTCTATCATTATTGTATGGTTATATAAACAGAATCGTGCAAGACTGAAAGTATTCCCCCCCCCTCCTTTCTTTATAGTCTCCAAGAAACTAGGGAGAGTCCCTTCTGAAACACTTCCCGTGCTCCCTTTTCTGGGCTGAGATATCTTTTACATATTGATGACTCTCCCTCCTATCTCCCAAGGTCATTCCCACAATCCCACATGCCATTATAATGCAGTACCTAGGCTAATGTCAGATTTAAATGTGGTAAGGAAATGAGGAAGAAGGAGAAGACAGGTTGGTCATGCAGATTACAAGTACCTTATAATTAACAAGAAATATTATACAGTATACAACATATACAGTACAGATATATAGGAAATATATATTATAATCAGGAATAGCTTTCCCCTCTGGCTGTATTGGTAGGACAGTAGTCAGAAATCTGTTAATTTTAGTTCCAGGAGATCTCAAGGAAGCCATTTTGGTGAAGACTGAACCCAAACAGTGATTGTTACATTGTGGAACCCTGACATACCTTGAATATATGCTGAGCACATCTATCTCAATAACTAGATAAATGCAACTGAGCAGATTCCCCTTCATTATGAATCTTTCTTTGATGTTTATTGTGACAGGAAAGTATTGGCTAAGTTATTTGCCTAGTGCAGTGCATATGGAATCAATGTGAGAAAGTCTGATCAGTATTCAGCATGAAGAGACTATATAGTTACAATATGTTACAGAATATGATGCAAATTAAATTTACAATACAATATAATGCATTGTAATAGATTAGGCATTTCATGTCAAATGTACAAGGGATTCCCGCAATGATAATATAATGGAAAGAATTCCCTGTAAATTGTTGGCCTGGCAATCAGGATATAACGATAAAAACCTGCTTAAATCAATGGAATAATATAAAATGTGATGGAAAATTTGCAGAAAAGAATTTTGAAATGGAAGTGGTGCAGCTGAGACAGAACCTCTTTGCCAAAAATGTGTTCTATCCGGACAGAAGTAGAGCTTCTTACTTAATAAGTAAGTGACTTCTTCCAGGAGCAAAAGCTTATAGGCGTCTGTTCTTGATCACAATGACAGTAAAATGTGAATTTTTCCCGAACGCCATCACTCTGCTAAACAAATAATTCCCTCAACACTGTCAAACTATTAAGTCTGCACTACTATTAATCTTCTCATCGTTCTCACCACCCATCTCTTTCCACTTATGACTGTATTACTGTAACTTTGTTGCTTGTGTCATTATGATTTATATTGTTTCCTGATTGCTTATTTGTACTCTATGACTATCATTAAGTGTTGTACCTTATGATTCTTGATGAATGTATCTTTTCTTTTGTGTACACTGGGAGCATATGCACCAAGAGAAATTCCTTGTGTGTCCAATCACACTTGGCCAATAAAAAATTCTATTCTATTCTATTCTATTCTATTCTATTCTATTCTATTCTAT
>WNWU01014903.1:0-10653 GCA_012654045.1 Ptyas mucosa | reverse complement strand
GTGTGTGTGTGTGTGTGTGTGTGTGTGTGTGTGTGTGTGTGTGTGTGAGAGAGAGAGAGAGAGAGAGAGAGAGAGAGAGAGAGAGAGAATGAATGAATGAATAGCAGTAGCACTTAGACTTACGTACTGCTTTACAGCCCACTCTAAGTGGTTTACAGAGTCCACATATTGCTTCTGAGAATCTGGGACTTCATTTTACCAACCTCAGAAGGATGGAAAGCTGAGTCAACTTTGAGCTGCTCAGAATCGAACTCCTGGAGTGAGCAGTGAGTTAGTCCTGCAGTACTGCATTCTAACCACTGCACCACCGCTGCTCAATGAATGCATGGTGTCTGTGTTTTGCCATGGCTTATCTTATCTCACCCACTTGTACACACACCCCTAGGAATTTATGGAGGACTGAAATGGCTCTCCAGTCTGAAAAAGCTGACCAGCCCTGCTTTGCATTAAGACTGTTACCATTTTTAATAAAATAAAAAAGGGGCAGATTAGGTTACAAGGTTTAATCATAGTGCATGGAAATGTGAACACATTTTGGCACACTCATTCCATGTTTTACTCTACAAAAGCTAGATCTTCAGTCTGGAGACTGCCTTGCAAACCGACATACTGTTGCTTGAATCACTCCATCTAGGAGGTATATGCAATGTACTGACATATCCTCAGAATCTACTATTAATGAGAAGGGAAAGGTAGCCCTCGGCTTACAATCACAACTGAGCCCAAAATTTCTGTTGCTAAACGAGATGACTGTTAAGTGAGTTTTGCCCCATTTTACCATCTTCCTTGCTGCAGTTGTTAAGTGAATCACTGCAGTTGTTAAGATAGCAAGACGGTTGTTAAGTGAATCTGACTTCTCCATTGAAACTTGGTTTCTGGTCGTGAAAAGTGATCACATGACCCTGGGACACTGCAATGTCATAAATACGAGTCAGTTGCTAAGCGTCTGGATTTTGATCACATGATCATGGGGCTGCTGCAACAGTCGTAAGTATGAAAAATGGTCATAAGCCTTTTTTTTCAGTGCCATTGTAACTTTGAATGGTCACTAAACGAACTGTTGTAAGTCAAGGACCGATTTCTTGAAATAAGCAAAATATCTGTATAAAAGAGATGGTCCTGCCTACCTTGAAATATGCAAGTGAGCATTGGGTATGTCAGGAGAAATATAAAACTAAGTTAAAATGAAGTGGCTATGCGATACTTCAGAAGTATGAAAATGAACTCAGATCAAATGGCAAAACAAATATATGGAAGGGGAAGGCCAGGGAAATAGTGGAGTTAAATAGAGTTGATGAAAAAGAAATAGAAGATGAGCTTAAATGGACTCCAGAGGATGGTAGAGGACCGAAAGGCCTGGAGGAACATCGTCCATGGGGTCATGATGGGTTGGACACAACTTCGCAACTAACAACAACAACCAAAAAAAAAAAAGCTGTGAACAAAGCAGTGTGTGTATATGATTCTCTGCAAGGAGAGAAAACTATGATGTTTGGGAATACCCAGCCAGGCAAGGAGGAAGAATCAAGTGGGGAATTAGCCATGAATCATTGTGCAGTCACAAGAGATCCAAAACTGACCCCCCCCCCGCTCCCCAAGTTCCATGGAACCTTATCTATCTGTTCCCAAGGGAAGGCCAGCAGTCCGGGGAGATTGCTGTATTATAGGCAGAATATAATAAAGTAGTTAACTTGAACTCTACATGTGTGGATCTGGTCGCTTGTTTTCTTATTTGTATTCAAATACAAAATACTTATATTTGGGGACGTATAGTAAATGGTATAAACTAAAGTTCCTTTTCTTTTTCTTAACTCATAACTGTAATTTCTTTGCTTTAGTATTTCCTCCTTTCTGCATAATGTTCCTATCCAAAAGGGAATAGCGGGGTGGATATACCTGTGTGTGAGAAAGAGCGTATATAATATTTTACCCTGAGGCTGAACGAAATGATAATTTAAAACCTCTTCTCAACTGTCACCAGGAAAACAGTATGGATGTGGCCTTATAGTCACCAAGAGTTAAGCTTGCCTCAAAGAAGACTTTATTTATTTTTTTATAAAATAGTGCCAAAAGTCGGAAGGAAAAAAGAAAATTAATTACATCAGTTTTTATAAGCCATGTTACCTCATGATTAATAACACTGCTAGTTTTTCTTCTTCTCTCCCCAGTGGAAAATATTGAGCTGATTACCAAGGGCAGAGAAGAGCAGGAGCAGCAGTTTTAATATTCCTAATCTTATGCAAAGAGACCAAACAGCTAAAAAAGGATGGACTACTGTCCAGTGCAGTGGCATCAATTTTCCATTGTGAAAATGATTAGCTGCACTCTGCAAAATGTGTAGAGGAAATAAGCTGCTAGAATTTAAATGTGATGCCAGATAAATGGACGTGAGGCAGGAACAGAGTCCCTAATTAGATCATCTACAGTAGTTTTATATCCCTGTTCACTGTGTAAATATCTGTTGTTATTAACTCTCAAATTTGATACTGAAATATACTAGCCATATGCTTTTAAAATTGTTAATCAAAAAAGCGCTTTGATGTTGAATATAACAACTGTGGGTTCTGTAGGACGGACGGACAGACGGACACATGCAGAATTGAAACTTCTTTCATAAATGGAGCTTCACATGCTCACCCACCATTCGCACAGGTGAAGCTGTGTGCACTCGCCCCACTACTTCTGCAGTCCAGTTCCGTACAGGCCTTGGCCCAGTACTGGGTTGCAGCCCGAGGATTGGGGAGCCTTGCTTGTAGAGGGCTTCTGACAAAGAGGACTTGTCCTACAAGTGTAACTGCCTGCCACAATTTAGAAGCCTGATTGGGCAAAGCACTACATCAGCTGTCAACCTCCTTCATAACAAGTGGAATCCAGTTAAACCAGGCCCTCAAGAACATGAGAACTTGCTGGATAGGAGCAGAGGTAGGTTTGTCTCTCCCACTCTCCCAACTTTAATTATCAATTCAAACTGAGTGGCTGTATTCAAAAGAGCAGGCGTCTTATGGCAATCAAGACTTGAACATCTAAGCCCTCTTAGAACCAGAAGTCTGAGCATTCTCTTGCGACAGAAAGATTGCATCAGTACTATGACTACCAGACTTCTGAAGTGTATTCATTTGGGTGGCCATTAGATGACAATAAAAGGATTGTCTTAGTTGGTATTCATTGCTACACTTGCCCAGAACTTACTTCCACCTGCTGTTCTACCTTGATCCATTGTGCAATCCTAGTTAAACATGTAAGTTTCTCTGTGGAGGCATGGTGACATTGTAGCAACCCACAACCAGGTGATATGTTTTTGTTTTTGTTTTTGCCTTTTGAAAGCTGGTAGAGCTGATCGGAGTCTCCTGTGCCTGCAGATGCTGCAAGACTATCCCTGCCTTGACTGCTACTGGAATTGGCTTTCTGGCTAAAAGCCCATTTAGTCATAGAGTGGCCAGTCAGATGTACTGGAGAGCATGGATGGGAGGGATTATTCTTCTCACCGTCAGTCCCTAGCAACTGGCATCTGGAGTACACTGCCAATAATTCTGATGATAGTCAACAGCTGGTCGCTCATGAATTTTCCAGCTCCTCTTTAAACAATTTAAATTGATAGCTAGCACTACATCTGATAGCAACAAATTCCCTGCATTTTGAAAAGAGCTGCTTTGTTTTACAGGCCTTCTATCTCCCCACAGTTACTCTTAAAGACTAATCCTAAAGAGTAACGCTTTGAGAAGAAGAAAATCTACTCTTTAGTCATATTTTCCACACTGCATATGATTTTATATATCTTTATCGTATCTCCCAATATCTGCTTTTGCTCCAAGCTAAAAGCCTTAGATGCTGTATTCTTCATAGGAAAACTGCTGTTGCCTCCTAATCTTCCTTCCTTCCTTCCTCCCTCCCTCCCTCCCCCCTCCTTCCTTCCTTCCTTCCTTCCTTCCTTCCTTCCTTCCTCAAAAGTGTACACACACATTATCTAGCTGTGGTTTGATGACAATTGTATAGAAGGCCATTGCTAGGCTGTCCGTTTTATTTTAAATTCTCTTCCTAAAGATTCTAAATGTCAATTTTTCTTTTCTTTTTCTTCTCGTGGCTACACCCGTGTTGACATTTTCATTAAGCTGCCCATGATGACTGCAAGATGCCTTTTTTTTTAGCCATCACCAGCTTTGAGCCATTAACGTATATAAAATTGGTGGATTGGATTCTCATTTAAAGTACTTGGGCCTCCAGAATCGATGCATTCTGTTAACAATCTGCTTGGTTGTATTGTCAGACTGAGAACAAAATCTTCCAGTTCTTTATTACAGGGACACCACCAAGGCCAGTAGTATTACATTTGTTCATCATGCTGTACCACCCCCAGACATTTACATTTTTCCTTGGCTCTATTATTTTATATCTCTTTCTAATAAACAGAAGAAAAGACTAGCTTCTGAAATGAAAGCCGCAGTAGCATTTAAATCCAGCTGGGTGACCTGCTAGGAACAAATTTTGCTGATGCATGCATGCTGATGACAGAGTTTTGCAAGCCAGCTGTGCCCTGGGAAAAGTGAAAGTCTATATTATACCTATGCAGAACTATGCTTATCTATTTATTTATGTATCTATCTATATAACCAGGGGGAAAAAAGAAATAAAAATCAGTAGATAACTGCTAAGGACAAATAATATGGTCAGTTCGCAAACACAAATAAGAGGAAGACCATCTCAATTATGAACCTTCTAGTAATCAATGCAAAGAGCTCAGGCTGCCTCAGGAGGAAAAGAAACGTTACCTTAATTGCGCTCTTTTTTCCCCCATATTCCCTGTTCTATCACTGGGAGAAAGCCGATGGGCAGATCATCCCAAATATTGATGGGCAAAAAGGTGAGCATCTATCTAACAGCACCTGAGGAGAATAAAATGTTCCCAAAGTCATTGTACACTGCCTGAAGGCAATATATGAGAACAAAATGTGCAATCAAATGGACCTATTTTTATCCCAAAGCAATTTTTATTTCCTATTATTACACTCAAAGCAGACTATTTTCTTTTATTGTCTAAAACATGGTTAAAACCCAGAGGATCCAGAGAGACTGATGCTCCTTTCTATCAGGAAATTTTGTACAAATACAACAAATGTATAACATCTTCAGTGGTTCATTGTCAGTTCCCCCCCTACATAAATAACCCACTATTTCAAAATACAAAAAAAAAAAAAAAGGCCACTGAATGGTTTCCCTCCTTGATTTTCAGAAGCTGGGAAAGCAAAGATTCTATTCAAGTGAAAGAAAAACATATTTCATGCTAACTTCTAGTCAATATGAAGATCTTAGCTTTAGTTCAATTGTAACATTTTTGTGTTTTCCCCAAGTTTGGCTACACCCACAACATCTTCAGGTTTATATCATCTGTTTTATATTAAGATGCGATTAAGATCACTCTTGATCATGATCAAGTGTTTTCAAGTCAAAGCTGCTGCCTGTTTCTCCTGGGAACCCTGACAATTAAGGAGTTCAACTAATATATCTTATATTTTTGAGACTGACTAGTCAAATGTGGAAAACCACAGTGTTTATTGCACAGTGGGGAAGGGTGCAAAGAATTTTTAGAGTGGTTATGAGCTTATTCTAATTGATACCAGATAATTTCATTTGGAACCTTTACAATCTTGCTGTGATGAATTTGCAAGGAATTTCAAATATAAAATCACTTGTCTTCATGCTGATTCGCACATGGAGGTGTCCAGGGTACAGTCTGGCCATGTTATTTGAGATCTCTTGCAATTTTTGACACGTGGCCAAGAATACTAGTAGCTATCCAATACAGAACATGCTCTCTGCATCTTTGCCTGTCTTATTTGAACTAATCAAGAGTAAAGTCTTAGAATGAGATATGGACGATGAAGAAATTCTGCTGACCTTAAAAGACGCAATAGTGCATGCGCTTTTGAAAAAAAACCATCCTGGATAATGACAATGACCATCCAGGCCTGAGTACCTTGTTTTAGGGACAAGGGCCTAGTGATGGCACTATATACCGCCTGGTGATGGCATACAGTGTAGATATCTTGCTAGAAACCTGACCTATTCAATTTAGATTAAGGCACAGTTTGGGGATATTTTTTTTTTATAAGAAAAGTTTTTATTGGTTAAAAATATACAATATTATAGTTTACAATATGTTGAATTTTCAATATCTTTATAGAAAAGATATTTAAATTATTATTTTCTCTTTTTTAAATTCTCACACAACAGACGTTATTATGTTAAATCAAAACATACAACCGGAATATATAAAAGTTATGTAAGCAAAGAAAGCCAATAGCCAAAATATTATACAAAGTACAGTGAAAAGAAAGAGTAGAAAGAAATATCAAAAAAAAAACCATTAGATAATAGATTCCCCTCCTTTCTTCATTTCCTAGTTCTAGCTCTTAAAACCATGGCCTGGCCTCCCCCCTCCTCCCGGGCCGCCACAGCCCCGCCCGCCCCCGCTCCTTGTTCATCTAATACTTCCCCCTCTTCAGCTCCTGTATCTTCTCCCTCTAGGAAGGACTTATGCTGCTCAAAAAAGGCCTTAGCCTCCGCTACGTTATTAATTTTCTTCCTACTGTCCTTCCAGAAAATCATCAAACCCTCCGGAATCAACCACCTAAAGCCTACTCCCTTAAGGTACAGTTTGTTTGATAAAAAATAATATTTTCTCCTTAATTCTCGTACCTGTCTGGGAATCTGCTTTAGGATGGTGACCTCCTTGCCCCTGTACACCAGCGCCCCCAGTCTTTGTTTTCTCAATATCTCATCTCTCAGTTCCCTTCTTACAAATTTAATATGGACCTCTCTTGGGACACTATGTAAAATTGCAAATTGTGAGTTTACTCTATACACCAGATCCACATCCCTTCCAGTAGACTCCAAATCTCTTTCAAGAAATTCACCCAACATTTTGACCATCACTTCTCTCAAGTTTTCCTGGTCGAGTTGTTCCATGTTTTGAAACCTGAGAAAATAAGACATCTTATCTAATTGTAAAGTTAGCATTGCATTTCCTCTCCCTTCTTCCACCCGCTGGAGTGCCCGTACCTCCCCCTCCAGACCCCCCATCTTCTTCTTGTTTTGCTCTGCCAGCTGTTGAACATCATTTAAATCTTTTTTTGTAAGTGTCATTTCAGATTTAATTTCAGATAATCCTTTTTGCAAATCATCCAACTTATCCAATTTCTGATCCAATTTTGCCAGTCTTTCCAAAAATTTTTCCATGTCAGCTGCTGTTGTTTTGTGGCCCTTGGCCATCTTACAATGATAGAAGATGAAAAATCCCAAAAAACAAACCTCCAGGAAAGAAAGAGGGATTGACAGTCGGTGTAATTTTTCCAGTATCCACCAGTGGGCGCTCACAGGAGCAACGAGTCCGGAGTGCAGAGTAGGTCAAACAGGAAGCTCGAGGTGGGTAATGTCTTCAGTCATAAATAAAGAAGCAGGAAGTCGGACCGCCGCCATAGCTCTCCACCGGGAAGAGAGGCCACCAGACCTCTTTAACAAATTCTGATTCAGCCATCCTCAAGAAAAAGTCAGCAAAGGAAGGGGTATTTTTCCATTTCTTTCCCCCTACTTCTCAGCCAGGGCACCTTTCCAGCTACAAGGGGGGGGGAAACTCCAACCCCCCCTCTCAACTCCAGGATGCCTTGTCAGCTCTCTGCTCCTTGCAGTTAAAACTCCATCATGCCACCTCAACTCTCCGGTCGATCAGCTCCCAGTCCGCTGTGTCTTGCAGGTAAGCGCCGGTCCCCTTAGGCGCTGTGGCGCCTCAGCGGTCCCAGAAAAGGCCGCTGATCGCCTCCCTCCCCCGCTGGAGCCTCGGGCGCGCCAGCATCGGCCTCCCGGCCCCTGGATGTGAGGCAGGGGACCCCTGGCGAGCCGCCCTCAAACAGCAAATGCCCCAATATTAGGGCATTTGGCCCATAGGGCCTCCAGATGGGGGGGATCGGACACTGGGGCCAGAGCTAGCCCGATCAGTGTCCGTCGCCTCTGGGACCAGAACCGGAAATCTCAGTTTGGGGATATTTTTAAGGTGGCAGAGAAAGTGGAGGTTGTGTGATAGCAGCTTTTGCGGTGGTTTTTTTTTTTTTTTTTTTTTTTTTTTTTTTGGTTGGGGGGATTGGGGGGGTGTTTGGTTTGTTTTTTTGGGGGGGTTTTTTTTTTTTTTTTTTTTTTTTTTTTTGTAGGTTGAAGATGTTGAGAGGAAAGTTGACTTGTTGGGGGGCTCCCAAGCCTTTCTGTTAGCTATTCTTTGCTCCTAAATGGGACTTCTGAGAGTTAGATCCTAGACTAGATCAGCTGGATACTGAAATTGGGTGATGCCCAAATCAAATCAAATTGAATCACTGGATACAGGACAATTTAAGATCTGTTGCAGTCTCTTTCAGCTATTAGACTGACTTGCACACCAGTATCAATCCTATAAGATGGGATCTCCAACCCCAGTCCGTGGACTGGCACTGGTCCGTGCCATGCCAGAAACCGGGCCACGCAAACAAGTGAAGCCCCATCTGTGGAATGCAGGCAGCATGTGAAATCGTACCCCCTTTGGTCCGCAGAAAAACCTTTCTTCACAGAACTGGTCCCTGGTGCCCGAAAGGTTGAGGGCCATATTGATTCATATTGTTTTGGTATTTGGATCATTTTTGTAATTTTGCATATTTCAGTCATGTGATTATACTTTCCATGGTTGTCATATTTCTGTCTTTATGTTGGACATTTTAAAGCTTTTTTTACCTGCTGCTGGCTGCTTTGGTTCTGACTGAAGTTTGCTAGTCTCCTTATTTTCCATAAATCTTATTATGAATTATGTACAGAATTATCGTTACTGAATCCTATAACTTTCAGTGGTGAGTGAACGACAGCTGCTGCTCGGCATATTAATAGTGTTTTCTAGGCACAAGTTCGTTTTTAAAAAAATAAGGGTTCTTGCCCGCTTTTATTTCACTTTTATTTTTAAACAATTTGATTCAGTCAACCTACCAAAGTCAAAGGTTACTCTTTAGTTTTCAGATCTGTTACAAGTTTGTCAACTGACTCAACCTTCTTTTGTAGGCATCAGAAGTTGGCCTCCAATGTCTGCAGTAGGATTTTGAAGTTGTTTCCTTTTTTTTCCCTTCACAAATGTGCATGTTTTGAATACATCAAAGGCATCTGTTCCAGCCATTGTCAGGAAGAGTGTTATTTTTTGTTTATCCTCATCTTCGTTAACAGCCAATTGCTTTCAGAGACAACCAAAAACTTTACTGAAGGTATTGCCAGTGTTTTCCATATAGTTAATGAACTTCACTTCTGATGGTGGTCTCAGAGCATCAGTTGTTTCCCCATGTTATCTCTACTCAGCTAACTCCAAAGAGGGCACTGTTCCCTAATTGTTGCTCAGTAATGGTGCAATTTGGCTGCTTAGCCCTTGTGCTAACTCTGTGGTTAGACTTGGAATAATACTCACATTTTCTTCTTTGAATAAGCTAGCAGACGTTCTCCTTTTTTTGCCCACGTTGGATCTGTAGTGCACCAGCATTGCCGCATGGGAATTCAGCTTCAGTCACAACAAGATGTGCTGTTTGTTGAAGAGGTGGCATTGACACAAGAGGTGAACCGATTGGTGAACCGCATCATTAAGATCAGGTTCAACTCAACTGAGATTTGGAACAAAAACAAAAAACAATGTTGTGCATATATTTTATACAACTAGTTCATCATTGTTGTTTTATCATTGATTAGGGTTAAGGTTGAATCGTTTGAGAACTGCTATAGACATCTTTTAGTAAGAAAGTAATTTTACATTCTTTTGTGAAAATGAAGCAAATGACTTACTTCTGCACTGTATGTGGAAATTAAGGTAGGAAAAACCAGTAAGGTAACATCTAAAGTGCTATTTGGTATAAAGATTCAGCTAAATATCAAGCATTTCCTTAAATTGCTAGGTGGACTTGGAGAAAACAATAGACATAGCAATAGACTTATATACTGCTTCATAATGCTTTACATTGCCCCCAACAATCCAGGTCCTCGTTTTACATACCTCGGAAGCAGTGGTGGATTTCAATTTTTTTTACTACCGGTTCTGTGGGCATGGCTTGGTGGGCGTGGCAGGGGAAGGATACTGTAAAATCTCCATTCCCTCCCCAATCCAGGGGAAAGTTACTGCAAAATCCCCATTTCCTCCTGATCAGCTGGGACTTGGGAGGCAGAGAATAGATGGCGGCAGGGCCAGTCAGAATTTTTACTACTGGTTCTCCAAACTACTCAAAATTTCTGCTACTGGTTCTCCAGAACTGGTCAGAACCTGCTGAAACCCACCTCTGCTCGGAAGGATGGAAGGCTGAGTAAACCTTGAGCCGGTCAGGATCAAATTCCTGGCCGTGGGCAGAGTCAGTCTGCAATACTGCAAACTAACCACTGTGTCACCATAGCTCAGTACAAGAACTTCAAACAAGAACTACATATAAAAAAACGAGTTGTACCGAATATGTCAAGTGAGACACCAGAATTCTGTGCTCTGAATTACAACTCACAATAGCTGTAAAACTATAGTGGGGAATCAAAGCAGCAGTATACCAAACCTTTGCCAAATGCTATGACCATTCATTCATTAGATTCATTCGTTAGATTCATCAGGTCTAACATTAAATGTTCAAT
>WNWU01014902.1:0-15008 GCA_012654045.1 Ptyas mucosa | reverse complement strand
GCACTGAGACTATGGGATGGGTTTTCCCCAGGGCTTGGGGGGGGGGGTCAAGGGCTTAAGGAGACCGACTTCTCTGGGTCTTGGGATAATGGCGGCACCTCAGTCATAAATCTCCAAAGACTGGGCATTCTGCGTTTATAGAATAAGAATAGGAATAGGAAAAGAGTAGAATAGAATAGAATAGAATTAGAATTAGAATAGAACAGAATTACTAGAATAGAATGAATATATTATAGAATGAATAGAATGAATATATTATAGAATAAATAGATTATAGAATATTATAGAATAGAATTACTAGAATAGAATGAATAGAATATTATAGAATGAAAAGAATAGAATGAATAGAATAGAATAGAATGAATAGAATAGAATAAATAGATTATAGAATAGAATAGAAAATATGGAATGGAATGTAATGTAATGGAATAGAATAAGAATAGGAATAGGAAAAGAGTAGAATAGAATAGAATAGAATTAGAATTAGAATAGAACAGAATTACTAGAATAGAATGAATAGAATGAATATATTATAGAATGAATAGAATAGAATGAATAGAATATTATAGAATGAATATTATAGAATGAATAGAATATTATAGAATAGAATAGAATAGAATATTATAGAATAGAATAGAATAAATAGATTATAGAATAGAATAGAAAATATGGAATGGAATGGAATAGAATAGGGTAGGAGTAGGAGTAGTGGGATGGGATGGGATGGGATAGATCAGAATAGGAGCTGGAAGGGACCTTGGAGGTCTTCTAGTCCAGCCCCCGGCTCAAGCAGGAGAACCTATCCCATCTCAGATAAATGAGGGAAATCTGGGCCACGCAGCTCTATTTTAGAGAAACTACTTATACCGTGGGATGTGTGGCGTATAAATTTGATCGACCAATCAATCAAGCCCTTTGGCCACACAAAAAGCAACAACAGAGGAGGAGCCCAGGAGCTTTGTGATGACTACCAATTTCGTTACTAAGGCCCCGTTCGAAGTTACAACGGCACTGGAAAAAGGGACTTAACAACCGTTTTCCCCACACTTATGACCTTTGCAGCATTCCCCCGTTCACCTGATCAAAATTTGGGCGCTTGGCAATGGACTCGTATTTACGACGGTCGAAGCATCCCGGGATCGTGTTATCCCCTTTTGTGATCTTCGGCCAAGCAAAATCAAGGGGGAAGCCGGATTCACTTAACGACCAGGTGACTAACTTAATCACTGCAGTGATTCACTTAACAACTGTGGCCAGGAAGGCCGTCAAATGGGGCAAAACTCACTTAACCACTGGCTTGCTTAGCAACAGCAATGTTGGGTTCAGCTGTGGTCGTAAGCTGAGGACTACCTGTAACTCGAGGCAATCCTCCTTCCCTCTCCTCAGCTGTGGTCATAAGTCGAGGACCACATACATTGAAACTCTATAAAGCAGGGAAGGAGGGGGGGAGTGGGGGGGGAGTGGGTTGGGTGGGTTGGGGAGGGGGATGGGGAGGGGAGAAAATGTTTTGTATAATTTGTAAAACTTTTTAATAAAAAAAACCTCTATAAAGCAGTGGTAGGTTTCAAATTTTTTTACTACCTGCTCTGTGGGCGTGGCTTGGTGGGTGTGGCAGGGGAAGGATACTGTAAAATCTCCATTCCCACCCCACTCCAGGGGACGGTTACTGCAAAATCCCCATTCCGTCCCCACTCCAGGGGAAGGATGCTGTAAAATCTCCATTCCCACCCCACTCCAGGGGAAGGTTACTGCAAAATCCCCATTTCCTCCCAATCAGCTGGGACTTGGAAAGCAGAGAATAGGTGAGGTGGGGCCAGTCAGAATTTTTACTACCGATTCCCCAGAACTACTCAAAATTTCTGCTACCGGTTCTCCAGAACTGGTCAGAACCTACTGAAACCCACCTCTGCCAAAAAGGGACAGGCCCCGCAGCAGCCAGCCAGCTGACGGGTTGGGCGTTGAGCGGGACTAATGAGCTACGCGGCCCCCGATGCAGGGCCCCCATTGGAAAATGTTTCTGCTTTGCAAGCCGCCCACAATGTGGAGCAAGCCAGTGTTGCGTAGGGAGACATCAAAAGATTCCAGGGTAGCCCTTTGGGCAATGGGTGTGTCTGTGTCTGTATGGTTGTGTAAACACCGCTCAGCCGCCAGGGAACCGGCCTGGGGAACTTACTGATCACGCTCTGCACTTTGGCAACCATGCTGCTGGGTGGGATGAACGCCGCCTTCTCCGAGAAGTCACACGAGTACAGGACGTTGTCCACCGTGGTGCCGTGCTCGCTGTAGTTGAGCAGTTCGTAATGTTTGGTGTTCTGGGGAAGAAAGTCCGTTGTACCGAACGGCCGAGGTCAGGGGGGTGGGGTGGGAAAGAGAAAAAACAAAACCAGAGGAGGGGGTCTCCTCATCCTCCCCCCAGATACTTCCCCCGCCTGCCCACTGAAAAAGCGGAAGGCGTCCGTGTCCGCGTGGGCCTGCTGCCCTCCTTCCGTCTCTCACCTCATCGTAGAAAATGCAGGCGTGTTTGCCCGAGACGTAGTTGCAGTGACCGTAGTTTGTAAGGCACACGTCCATGTCTGCTCCTGCCAAGCGAAGGAGGAGGGGAGGGGTCAGAACTGCAGTCCAGGGGGGCTCCCACTACCGAAGGCCTCGGGGAGGGAGCCGGGTCAGGCCTTGGGTCCCTCCCTTCTGCGTTTCTTGGACGTGAATCGTGTCTTAACCGCTACCCAGGAAGCTGGGGGAAGCCCAGAAAGCCCCAGGAATGCCGGCCGAGGGGCAGCGAGAGCAGAGGGGCTCCTTCCCCGCCTCCTCCTCCCCACACCTGCCGGCCATGCAGAGAAACCAGCCCTTGCCTGTCCCGATGTAGAGGGTCCTGTAGCACATGTTCACAGCGCTGCCCGAGCCAAGGAGTGGGTAGAAGACCGCCCGGGCCTGCACCTCCTTCCTCTGTCCTGCAAAGGCAGAAAGATGCCTTGGGTGCCAGGCACCGGACGCTCCGTTCCAAATGAGTCTTTCTCTCTGGTGGCCGCTGGGAAGGATTAGGGTGGGCCCTTTCTTAGCCCTCCCACTCCTTTCTGAGCGCTCCAGGGCCAGTGAAAAGCTCGGCCAAAGCCGTCTGCCGGAGGAAGTGGGCCAGTGGTGGGTGCCAACCGGCTTTACTACCGGTTCTCTTCGTGCATGCGCTTCGTGCGCGATCACCACGCGCAAGCTCACTTCACTCAAAGAAATAGAGGTAGGAATAATGCCGGGGGCGGGTGGGAGGGCCCAGCTCCCGGACAAAGAGAACCGGTTCGGTGACATCATATCATCACTGCTACCGGCTTGGCCGAACTGGAGTGGGCCCTTGCTTATCTAGACCAGGGCTCCCCAACCTCTGAGGTTTTGGCCACTGGGCCGTGTGAGTAGATGGCTGGTGTGCACGCACGTGTGCACACGCAGAGCCCCACTTGTGCAAGCGTTACAAGCGTTGTGGGCGCTTGTGGGCTCCACTTGTGTGGGCACTCATGGCCCCACTTGTGCAAGGAAAGGGGGTTTGTGCACGCACACACAACTGCCTACCCCTCCCACAAAAACATCCCCTTTTCTCCCCCCCCCCCACTCCGGGCCGCCCACCCAGAAAGCTTGGGGAACTCTGATGTAGACTCCTCGGGCTTCAGGGCGCCAACGTTCAAAGGCCATGCTAGAATGATCAGAAAGCAGGGGGGCATCTAAGGGGTCTCTTGTCCTCCAAGGAGGGCAGAAGAGCAGCGCCCAGGGCCCAGATTGGAGTGGGGTGTCCCCTTTGCTGTGTGGACGGACTGGCACCTTTCAATGAGGGTTTAATTCAGATTACGGGGGCACCTTGGTACTCGGCTGCTTTGAAACTCCTCGAATTTGGTACTCAACGAGTTTTGACGGGAAAATTTTGTCCCGTTACTCGTCTTTTGTTTGGTACTTAATACGCAAACTAGAATATGTCGGATGGGAAAAATTGGTTTGGTACTTGTTTTTGGTAGTCATCGTGCCTCCCAGAACCAATTAAGGATGAGTGCCGAGGTACCACTCGGTATCTACTCTGAGTAGCGGTGGGCACCTAGCAGGCTCTGAGGAGTTGGCACTTTGACTGGGGAGGGAAGAGAAGGAGGGGGAGAGAGCACCAAGGAAAGCCAAAAGACTGGAGGGAGGGTAGAAACTGGGCACATGTGAGAGGATGCCAAGCCCCCAACTCTCTTTTTTAAGTCGACCCCCAATCCCCCGGCTGGAGCAGCAATCCTCACAGGAAAAGCCGAGATTACGACAGCACGGACTACCTTCGGCGGGGTTGCTGGCAGAACTGGGCGGGGGGCTTCCCACGCTGTCGGCCGCTGGCTGGGCTTTGGAGGCGAAGAGC
Source organism: Ptyas mucosa (assembly GCA_012654045.1). Classification (NCBI taxonomy): domain Eukaryota; kingdom Metazoa; phylum Chordata; class Lepidosauria; order Squamata; family Colubridae; genus Ptyas; species Ptyas mucosa. The sequence goes on along the minus strand of WNWU01014902.1, from coordinate 10,642 downwards.
TGGTGTATCCTCTGCAAGGCCAGGAACTTGATCAGTTTCTCATCCAGCATCCCGATCTCGATCTCTGCTAACGAAAAGGCAAGGGGGGTGGGGGAAGGGGTCGATCAGCTGAGCACCTGGACCGGGCCAAGGAGCCCACCCAAGGGCCTCCAAAGCGACCGTGAGCCACAACGAGGTCTCTCAAGAAAGCTTGCTGGCTGTCCAGCCCAAAACAACAGGGTGTCCACCCTTGGAAGAAACCACGATGTGGGCAGGCTGGCTCTTTGACCGCACAACTGAGTGTGAGAATTTGTCCGTTTCCTTTGCCAGCCTTCAACCTGTTTCTCTCTCTCTCTCTCTGTGTGTGTGTGTGTGCAGTGCCCACTGCAAGTCCCAAGGGTGCTTTTTTTTCAAGAGGCAACTGGGCTTCCTGGTTTTTCTTTGAAGATGTTTTGCTTCACATCCAAGAAGCTTCTTCAGCTCTGACTGGATGGTGGGGAAGGGAAGGATTCATACTCCTTGCAGACAGAGCTGGTCATTTGCATCCTTTTAGCAAGTTGTTAAGGTCACCTGGAGGTTTATCTGTGGGTCTCAGGGCCACCTGAGCGGTGCAAATGAGTGTGGAGCCTTTTTGGAACTGATGAAAGGACTGTGTTGTAGACTGGATATGGATGACGTCGTATCCCTCCCGCTCCATTGAGAGAGGGCTGTTCAATTTGGACATAGATGGCCTCTTTGATCCCTCTTTCAAACCAGCCGTCCTGTCTGCCCAAAATGTGGACTTTCCTGTCTTCAAAAGAGGGGCCTTTGTCTTTCAAAGGCAGATGGAAGTGCTGAATCTATTCCTGATGGGTTTGTTCTCCTAGGTTGCGCCATGAGTTTATGAAGTGGTTGTTTTGTTTCCCCAATGTACAGATCTGCACATGACTCACTGCATTGTACTGCATTGTATGGCCTCAATGACTCACTAAAAGAATGCAAATGCCAGCTGTCTGTAAGGAGTATAAATCCTTCCGTTCCCCACCATCCAGGCAGAACTGAAGAAGCTTCTTGGATGAGAAGCGAAATGTCTTCAAAGAAAAGCCAGAAAGTCCAATTGCCTCTTGAAAAAAAAGCACCTTTGGGACAACCATGGCCTGGGTGATGGAGAAGCTCCGTAGACATTCTGCCCAGTGCAAGAATCACATCAGCTTGACCAGCTGAAAAGCACTTGCCCTCCTGCAGAAAAAAACGAGTCTTTCACAAAGGACCCTCACCTCCGCTGCCATCTATTAATGCCTTCACGGGTCCTGCGACGTCCACTGCGGCCGAAGAATTGGAAGGGAGCGAGGAAGGGGTCGCTAAAGCAGGAAGGGGGCTTGGGCTGACCTTTCCATCTGGAGATGAGAGGAAAGCAAATAGGTCATGATATCGTTAAATCTCCCAGATCTGGGCAGACTGCTAAATCTGTTTATCTTCACAGAATAACACAGTTGGAAGGGACCTTGTAGGTCATCTAGTCCAACCCCCCCCCCAACAATCTGGGTCCATTTTACCAACCTCAGAAGGACGGAAAGCTGAGTCAACCTGGAGCCTGGTGAGATTCGAACTGCCAAATTGCAGGCAGCCAGCAGAAGGAGCCTGCAATACTGCACTCTAACCACTGCGCCACCGCGGCTCAAAAAAATTAATAAACGCTCTGAAATGGCTATAATTACAGGTAGTCCTTGACTTACGACCTCAAATCCAAATTGCTGTTGCTAAGCGAGAGGTTTAAGTGAGCCACACCCCATTTTACGACCTTTCTTGCCACAGTTGTTAAGTGAATCCCTGCAGTTGTTAAGTTAGTGACACGGTTGTGAAGCGGAGCTGGCTTCCCCACTCACTCTGCTTGTCAGAAGGTCGGAAAAAAGGGGATCAGGTGACCCCGGGAGCGGCATAAATATGAGTCAGTCGCCAAGCGGCTGAACTTTGATCACGTGACCATGCGGACCTTGCAACGGTCGTTAAGTGAGAAAAACAGTTAGAAGACTCTTTTTTTCAGTACCGTTGTAACTTTGAGCAGTCGCTAAATGAGCAGTTGTATAGTAAGTTGAGGAATACTTGTATACTTTGTCCCAAAGGTGCTTTTTCAAGAGGCAACTGAATTTTCTTGTTTTTCTTTGAAGGCGTTTCGCTTCTCATCCAAGAAGCTTCTTCAACTCTGACTGAATGGGGGGGGGGGGATAGAAGGATTGATACTCCTTGCAGACAGCTGGTCACTTCTAATAAATCCTTTCCTTCCTCACCATCCGGTCAGAGTTGAAGAAGCTTCTTGGATAAGAAGGGAAACGTCTCCAAAGAAAATCCAGAAAGTCCAGTTGCCTCTTGAAAAAAACACACCTTTGGGACAACCATGACCTGGATGACAGAGAATCTCCATAGATACCTATATACTTTTATTTATTTGTAAGTGGGATTTAGACACACAAGGAATTACGGATGGGAAACAGCAAAAGCCAGAGCCAAAGTATTTCTGGTTGGAAAAAAAACCTTCCTCCTTCTGGCTTTTAAGTCCAAAATTTAGCTTCTGGGTTTCTCTGTATACTCTTAAGCAAGTTCTTGGGGCTGCTAAAGCTATTTATTTGACATTTGCGTTGACAAAATTACGGCAACCTCCCTTCGGTCCCTCCGGATACAAATACTGCTACAGTGGAACCTCGGTAGTCAATGGTTATTCCAGTGGTGAAATCTAAAATTTGTTACTACCGGTTCTGTGGGCGTGGCTCGGTGGGGTGGGGTTTAATGTGATTGGGTGGGCGGGGCCAATTTTTAAAAAAACTTTTAAAACCATTTTTTCGGCGAAGAGGTTGTAAAAAAAATGCTTTCAAAAGCCTCTGACAATCCCAGCTGAGCCGCGCGATTATCAGAGGCTTTTTTAAAAAAACTTTTAAAAGCATTTTTTCGGTGGAAGAGGTGGTAGAAAAATTGCTTTTGAAAGTAAAAAAAAAAAGCCTCTGATGATCGTGCGGCTCAGCTGGGCATGGGGGGGGGGCAGGGATTTTTGCTACGGATTCTCCGAACCACCCGCCTCCATCGCTACCAGATCGGAAGATCCGGTCCGAACCGGGAGCATTTCACCCCTGGGTTATTCGTTCCAGATGACGCAACGAATACTAAAACCGACGGGTACTGAGCAAACCACGTGGCCCGCTATTTCGGCTGGAAGACATAGCGAGTCACGAGGCAGCCGATGCCAGCAAGTTCTTTCTTACGCACTGACTACCGAGGGAGCGGGGGGTGGGGGGGGGAAGAGAGAAGAGAGAAGACGAGCGCTGGGACAGGGTTTCTGTTCCAAAACGCATCGAATACTGAATTCGACAAGTTTTGAAACAGTCGAATGCCAAGGTATTATGAGTGTAATAAATAAGTAAATAATTAATAAATATCCCACGAAGAGACCTTAGGTGGAGGTCGAGGGATGTATCCCTCAGGCACCAAGGCTCAGGCCGGGCTCAAGCCACAATACAGGGAGAAGAGCTTTCTATTTCGGCAGCCTGCGGCCACTTTATGCCACACCCAGGCGTGGCTAAAATTGTGGAGGCCATAATCAGCAGGTACAGCCTGTACTGTTTCCTTGGCATCACCCAGATGACTGCGGCAAACCTGACCCCATTTGTTTTCATGGAAAGAGCAGGGTTGAAATGCTTCCGGTTCAGACCGGATCGCCCAATCCGGTCGCGATGGAGGTGGGTGGTTCGGAGAACCGGTAGGAAAAATCCCTGCCCACCCCCCCATGCCCAGCTGAGCCACGCGATCATCAGAGGCTTTTTTTTAACTTTCAAAAGCATTTTTTCTACAACCTCTTCGGCCGAAAAAATGCTTTTAAAAGAAAAAGAAAAGAAAGCCTCTGACGATCAGGCAACTCAGCTGGGATCGTCAGAGCCTTTTGAAAGCATTTTTTCTACAACCTCTTCACCGAAGAATCACATTTCCCCACAAACCCCCACCCCCCAAAGCTACGCCCCCAGAACCGGTAGTAACAAATTTTAGATTTCATCACTGGGAAAGAGATAACAGAATCAAGAGAGTTGGAAGGGACCTTGGAGGTCTTCTAGTCCAACCCCCTGCTCAAGCGGGAGACTCTATTATCAGGGGTGTCCAACCTTGGAACTTTTAAGACTGGTGGATTTCAACTCCCAGAATTCCCCAGCCAGCATGAGAGTTGAAGTCCACCGGTGCTAAAGTTCCAAGGTTGGACACCTCTAATGTAGGGTTTCCTGCTTGAGCAGGGGGTTGGGCTAGATGACCTCCAAGGTCCCCTGCGCCCTACAACATTCCAGACAAATGGCCGCCCAGTCTCTTCTTAAAAGAGGTTTCTTAAAAACCTTGCCTTTGGAAACAGAGAGGCTTTTACTCAGGATTTCTGTCGGGGGGTGGGGGGCTGGCAAATGCCCAGAGCTGCCCCCAGTCACCTCTGTACTCACCTGGAGGAGGGGCTGACGAACAAAATCCATGGGCGGGGGCTACGGCAGAGCCTCCCTCCCCTACGGCCGCTGGGTGAGGAGTGAGTGCCCACGTGGCGGAGACAGGGGAGTCCGCTGCGCCCAGATCTGTAGCTAGCAGAGGCCCGATCGGCGCCTGAGTGTTCTTCTGTGGCCACGCTGTGGCAGCTTCCAGGCTGAAGCAAGAACTGGGGAGGGAGGCCAGCAGGGTGGTGACGGGCACGGCGACCTTGTGGGGGCACGAGACGGGTCCCGCCGCGTTCTCCGTTTTCACGATGGCGCCAGCCACGTGGTTGAGGAGCCCGCAAGCCGCCGGAGGAGTGGTGGGTCTTGGCCAAGGCTGCTGCCGGTGAGACAAGGACCCGCCCTGCCCGCTCAGCCTGGGCGAGGCGGGCACGGAGGCCTCGCCGTAGAAGCTGGGGCCGTTGATCTTCACCTCTGCGGCGCCGCCAAGGCCGTTCGACGTCCCGCAGGGGGAAGGTTTCTTGGGCCGGTCTGCGGAGGAAGGGTAGGGGGTCTCGTCCTGCAAGGAGTTCTGAGGGAGGAGCCCCGAGGTGCAACTGGGAGGGGGGGCGTTGGGCTTGTCCGTCGCCTGGTACGGACTGGCGAGGGAGCCGTCAGCCGCCAGCACCGGCTTGATGTCCCCTTTCTCCACCTGCTCCGGGTCCCAGGAAAAAGGGGCTTGCTTGGCCGATAAGTGTTTGAGGATGCTGCACTGCAGGGCCACGATGCTACACAGCCACTGAAACAGAAAGGACGGAGATCACGGGTCAGAGGTCAGGAAGGAGGGTCAGCGCTGCCCAGCCTTGCTGCCCCCACTTTGGTCCGGCCGTTTGTAGGCGGGGCTTGTCTGATGTTGCAAACCGACCAGAGGGAGCTGTAAAGCACCACACAGGCAGGTACACAGGCAGTCCTCGACTTATGACGACAATTGAGCCCAATGTTTCCATCACTAAATGAAGTGGTGAATTTTGCCCCTTTCTCGACGCAGTTGTTGCGAATCCCTGCAGCTGCGAAGTTAGTAACGGGGTTCTTAAGTGAACCTGGTTTCCCCGTCGACTTTGCTTTCCAGAAGGCCACAAAAGGGGGGGGGGGATCGTGTGACCCTGGGACACCGCGACCGTCGTAAATACGAGCCAGTGGCCAAGCGCCTTGAGTTTTGATCACGTGACCTTTGGGATTCTGCAACTGTCGTAACTACGAGCTGGTTGGCAAGCATCCGAATTCTGATCACGTGACCGCAGGGATGCTGCACCGGTTGCGTGAAATACGGTCCTAATTCCCTTTCTACAGGGCCGTTGTAACTTCGAACGGTCACTAAATGAACCAAGGACCACGTGTCTTAAGCGGTATTGCTGTAGTCCAGGAACTCTGCGTCCCTCTGCCTCCAGAAGCAGCGGAGGGAGGTGTGTCTGGATTCAAGCAGGAGTTCCTTCCTGGGGGAGAGCTCTCACCCTCTTCCCAAAGCAGGCGTCACTAAATGAGGAGCCCTGCTGGCATCTGCCAAACGGCCATGAAATCGGAAGGCGTTTCCCTCTGACCAGGGTCCCCTCCTGTGGCCGGAGCTGCCACAAACAGTCTCTGAATGTGGCTTTTCCTCTTCTGGGAAGTTTTCGCACAATAGCAAAAAGCTATTTTGACTCACCGGCCCTTTGAAATCTGTTTTAAAGTGCTGGCCCTTTATTTCTTACTACTACCGACTTACAAGCATTCATTCAGTGACCGTCCAAAGTTACAACAGCAGTGAAAAAGGTGACTTACGACCGGTTTTCACGCTTACGACCGTTGCTGCAGTACGAAAACCAGCCGTAAAGTCACACGGTCAAAATTGGTCACAATGATCGAAATCCGGTCACAAAATTAGTCACATGATCAAAAACCCCAGATAATTGACCACTGGCATGTACTTATGACGGTCCCAGGGGTATGTGATCCCCCTTTGTGACCAAACAGAGTCAATGGGGAAGCCACTTAACAACCGTGTGATTAACTTAACAACGGCAGGGATTCGCTTAACAGCCGTGTTGACAAAGGTCGTAAAACAATTTGGGCCAAATTGTTTAATATACTTTTAAATTGTTTTTAAACTTTGTATTCTATGTTTTTTACTTTTGGCTGTTCACCGCCCTGAGTCCTTCGGGAGAAGGGCGGTATATAAATTTAAATATAAATAAATAAAATATAAAATATAAATAAAATGGGGCAAAACTCTCTTAGCCGCTGTCTTGCTTAGCAGTGGAAACGCTGGGCTCGATTGCGGTCGTATGTCGAGGACCACCTACATTCCAAACCCACTCCGTGGTTCCCTTTTGCTCTTCTAGCAGTCCCTCAAAGCCGACTAAGGAAACTCCCTGGGGCAGAGGTGATGATAGGGGTCGATTCCCCATCGACTCTCCGTCGAGGAGACGGCCTAACTGGCCCCACTGATTTTCTGAGGGTGCTGGGAGGGCTCAACTTGCTCTGTTGCCCCCCCAGACAGGGGGGCGTCTGATGCAGCCTGGCAGGAGGGCGACCCATCCCCCACCCAATCTGCACCCCCCTTCCCCCCCAAATCTCCAACAACACATGGCTTGCCAGCCGTTTTACCTCTTGCTGTTCCGACTGGGCGGCTAAGTGCTGGGAGGGGCTGCCAGGGGGCTTCTGCAAAGACTCCTCGGAAAAGCCATTGCAAATCAGCTCCCCGTCCCGGATGGCCGCGGGCGCCATTAATGCTGGTGGGATCCGATACTGGGACTTGATGGCCTCTGGGACCTGCGGACAAAGAGAAGCGGAGGAGAGAAGTTGGCACAGCCATCGGAGGATGCCCTTCCGAGTGGCAAGGCTGCCATCTCTTGGCAGAACCAGGGCATTGCAAGTCAGCCTGCAAGGATTGCTGGGGACACCCCCAACGCGGGGTGCCACCTCATACCTTCAGCCTTGAGGGCAGCCTGCCATAAAACATGGGGGGGGGGGAGCAGTAGGGAGGGGGAGGCGGATGATAGAAAACGGAAACCAACCCAAGAGCCCTCTGGATATCTCAAAAGAGGTGCCAGACAGACCTCAGAACGGTTACCAAAACATGAGGGTGCTCTCTGAGCTTGCTTGTTTTCTTGAAGACATTTCATGACCCAACTAGGTAACATCATCAGTGCTAGTAAGGAGTGGGGTTGGAGGAGGAGGAGGAGGAGGGTTGCATGGTCCTTGGCGCTCTCTAAGCTTGCTTGTTTTCTTGAAGATGTTTCATGACCCAACTAGGTAACATCATCAGTGCTAATAAGGAGTGGGGTTGGAGGAGGAGGAGGAGGGTTGCGTGGTCCTTGGCACTTTCTGAGCTGGCTTGTTTTTCTTGAAGACATTTCATGACCCAGCTAGGTAACATCATCAGTGCTGGTAAGGAGTGTGATTTGCTGTCAGTTTATATTCTGGTAGAGCTTGCCCAGTCAGCATTGGTGGTCTTAAAAGATTCTTTGCTTGGGCTGTTTGCTGTTGGCTTCTTTCTTGATTGGGGTATTCCAATCCAGTACTAGCATTGATGATGTTACCTAGTTTGGGTCATGTCAAACCTCGAGCTACAGATATTCTCCTTTACTGTTACCAAAACAACTGATTTGAACTTTATTGGACACTGGAAAGATAACCAGGGAGGAAGGCTTGAAAGAAGGGGGAAAGGAACAGAATAAAAGAGTTGGGAGGGGCCTTCAAGGTCTTCTAGTCCAACCGCCCTCCTCAGACGAATTTCAGACAGTCTGTTCTTAACCTGGCCTTACGTGGGAATCTTCAGATCTGGCTTTCCCGTGCTGCGACCAATTAGCTTTAGTAAAAGTATCCCTTTCGCTGCAAATGGGAGTCGAGGGTCTTTCTTCCCTAAAGGTCCAAGCTGCGACAAGCCTGACACGGGGTTTCCTACCTACCTTCAGACCCTTCCTCTTCCCCGACTGGACCACTCGGCGGTTGGGCGGGTGCTTCTTGTGGATCCGGTTCAAGAAATCCACCTTCACCGCGTGCTGCGAGATGGTGTCCTGGAAGCGGTCGAACACCTGACACCGGTTGCTCAGCGTCATGTTCTTCTGGTTCAGCTGAAAGAGATGGAGCAGCCTAAGGGAAACCGGCCGGCCATTGCTCCCCCGCAACCCTCTCCCCCCGCAGCCCCTCCCCCCGATCACGAGGCGAGACCCTGGCTTACCACCACATGCTCGATGTGATTGGGGCACATCCACCTGCCCAGCGGCATGGCCGTCAGCGGGGGCTCCAGGCAGTCCATGTGAAAGAGTAGAGGGCAGTAGTCACACTGGATCAGAGGGGCCACTCGGCAACTCCTGGAAAAGAACACCAGGAATCCTTACTCCACGGGGAACGTAGAAGATGGGGATGCCACTCACGCTTCCCACCCTGTGACCTCCTGTTCATCTGGGAGACAGGGGCCAATGGGAACTGAGCCTCAACCCTGCGGCAAGGTTCCCTCGTAACGTCAGAAGTATCTTCACTTGGGACCTGCAAGCCCAACCGTGGGGAAGCAGAAGCAGAGGATCCCACCAGAGGATTCCGAAGGACAGAATTGGAAAGGACCTCGGAGGTCTTCTAGTCCAACCCCCTGCTCAAGCAGGAGACCTTACACCAGGGGTGAAATCTAAAATTTGTTACTACCGGTTCTGTGGGCGTTGCTTGGTGGAGCTTTCAAAAGGCTCTGATGATCCCAGCTGAGTTGCCTGATCGGCAGAGGTTTTTTTTTTCTTTTAAAAACCTCTGCCGATCAGGCAACTCAGCTTGGATCGTCAGAGGCTTTTAAAAGAAAAAAAAAACCTCTGCTGATCAGGCAACTCAGCTTGGATCATCAGCTGACGATCCCTTTGACGATCCCAGCTGAGACCGCGTGATAGAGGCTTTTTTTTTAACTTTTAAAAGCATTTTTTCAGCCGAAGAGGTTGTAGAAAAAATGCTTTTAAAAATTAAAAGCAAAAAAAAGCCTCTGATGATTGCGCGGCTCAGCTGGAATGGGGGGGTGGGGAGGAATTTTTGCTACCGGTTCTCCGACCCACCCGCCTCCATCACTACCGGATCAGGCGATCCTGTCCGAACCGGGAGCATTTCACCCCTGCCTTACACCTTTCCAGGCAAATGTTTGTCCAGTCTCTTCTTCAAAAACCTTCACAACCTCCGGAGGGAAGCTCTTCCTCTGCCCGGTTTTGAATGTTACATCATTTGCTGATCTGAACAGCATTCTCATCCCTTCTTCCTCCAGAACAGCAGAATTGGAAGGGACCTTGTAGGTCATCTAGTCTCATCCGCTGCTCAAGCACGAGACCGTAAACCTTCCCAGATAAATGGCTGCCCAGTCTCTTCTTAAAATCCTCCAGCGATGGAGCGCCCACAACTTCCCAATAAAGGAGAATATTTGTGTCCCAAGCTTGAAATGAGGGGTCCTCGTCCTGGTTGTTTTCTTGCAGGTGTTTCATGACTCAAACTAGCTAACATCATGAGTGCTAGTATCGATGGTGTTACCTAGTTTAGGTAACAAAACATCTGCAAGAAAACAACCGGGTTCAGAGAGCACCAAGAGGCCCACAACCTCTGGGGGAAAGCCATTCCACTGATTGGTTCTTCTCCCTGTCAGGAAGGAGGGTTCCAGGTGGGTTTGTTCTCCTTCCAGGGAGGACGTGACGGGGCCAGGCCAGCGAGGAGGGAACCTTAAGCTCAGGTGAAGGCAGGGCATCGCTTGGGACGGGAGGGAGGGAGGGAGATTTAAGGGTATTGGAAAGAGGGTGTGTGGGGGTACGTGCAGTGCTGCTGAGCTCCTGAAACGGAGAACACCCCCTGTTCCCAGGTGCAGATATAAGACCCCCCAGCCCAAGCCCAGCCAATACCTGCTGCAGGTGAAGCAGACTTTCACTGGCAGGGGAACCAAACCATTGTGGTCCAGTTCATGCTGTGCTTTCTTGACATTCTTCCCGGAGGTCTCTTCCTTTCTTCTTCGCTTACTAGTACCTGGCAGGGCAGAACAGGAAGTGAGTCGCTCTGGGGGTGGGATGGGTGGTCTCTAAATTTGATACACCACAAATGCACACACACACACACACAGACAGAAAGAGAGACAGGATAGATGACAGGTGATAGATCTCTAAATATGATGCACACAAGCAGACAGAAATAGATAGATGATAGGTATGTAGGTTGATGATATATATATATATATATATATATATATATATATATATATATATATA
>WNWU01014895.1:0-18654 GCA_012654045.1 Ptyas mucosa | reverse complement strand
GCAAGAAACAACCAACCTCAAAGAGCAAGAAGGAGGAGACCCCCCCCCTCTCTCTACCAGCCTGAAGCCAGGGTCAGTTGCTGAAGTGTCACCTTAGTCCCCCCTTCTCTTCCCAGCCACCATCGCTCAGGGATGCTCCTGGGCCCCCTCCCACCTCAAAGTGCTCCGTCCTCCTCCTGCCCCTTTAACGACACCTGGTCCCGCCTCAGGTGAGGTTTTTCTGTCCTTTTATCTTGGCTGGCGGACACACTTAGCTTATTGGCTTCCGTGAGCGGGCAGCTTGGGCACCAGGAAGGCAGGGCAGAGCACAGTGCCAACTGGAGGTGCTGGGCGCTTTTAGAAGAGGTTTGCTTCCTACTGGTGGGGGGAGAGGGGGGGGCTGAGGCAGCTGCAGGCCTGGGAACCTTGGTGGCCTTGGGCCAGGAATTTGGCTGAACTCCCAGGGGTGGAAAGGCCGGCTCTGGGGCGGAGTGGGGAGAGAGAGAGAGAGAGAGAGAGAGAGAGAGAGAGAGAGCGCTACCATGTTTATACTGTCATGCTCAGCTTTGCACAGAAGCTCTGCGGGGATCAGGGGCAGCCTGTAGCTCTCTCACCTCAGCCAGGTAAGGAGGCACCTTTGAAAGTGTCCCCTTTAAGGTCTCCTTCTCCACATCCTGGCATCCTTGGTAGAAACTCTTCCAGTGACAGTGATGGAATTGGGCTTGGAGGTGAGGGTGTGGGGGTTCTCACCTACTTTCTACAGGTGGGGAAGTTTGTGAAGTACAGGTAGTCCTCAACTTACAAGGGTTCATTTAGGGACCGTTTGAAGTCACAGCAGCATTGAAAAAAGTGACTTACAGCACTTAGCAGTACTGCTTTCCAGCCCTCTCTAAACGGTTTACAGAGTCAGCCTCTGGCCCCCAACAATCTGGGTCCTCATTTCACCCACCTCGGAAGGACGGAAAGTGCTGAGTCAATCTTGAGCTGGTCAGGATCGAACTGCTGGCAGTCAGCAGAGTTAACCTGTAATACTGCATTCTCACCTCAATGGCACCATGACCCACCCACCCTTCCTTCCTTCCTTCCTTCCTTCCTTCCTTCCTTCCTTCCTTCCTTCCTTCCTTCCTTCCTTCTTAGCAATATTATTGCAATATCAGGGGTTTTCAGTTTAATTGTATAGAATGTGGTTTTTGATTTATTTATTTATTTTTATTTTTATTTTTTATTTATATGCCGCCCTTCTCCGGAGACTCAGGGCGGCTTACAAGGCGTTAAGCAATAGCCTTCATACTTTTGTATATATTTATACAAAGTCAGCTTATTGCCCCAACAATCTGGGTCCTCATTTTACCCATCTTAGAAAGGATGGAAGGCTGAGTCAACCTTGAGCCTGGTGAGAATTGAACTCGCAGTAATTGCAGGCCGCTGGAAGCTAAATACTACTTTTAACCATAGCATTAGTCTGCTGTGCCACTCAGGCTCTTATAGTTTTCTTACGTATGATGTACACTGAAGATGGCATTTAATTTTGTTGTATGAGGTGCAATGACAATAAAGTAACTAACTTAGATTTATATAGTGCTTTGCAGCCCTGTCTTAAGCAGTTTACAAATATCAGCCTCTTTCCCCCAATAATCTGGGTCCTCATTTTACCGATCTTGGAAGGACGGAAGGCTGAATCAGCCTTGAGCCGGTCAGAATTGAACTGCTAGGAGTGGGCAGAGTCCGCCTGCAATACTGCATTCTAACCACTGCACTACCACAACTTATGTCTGTTTTTCACATTTATGACCGTTGCAGCATCCCAGTGGTCACATGATCAAAATTCAGATCCTTGGCAACGCTGGCTGGGGGATTCTGGGAGTTGAAGTCCACCCATCTTCAAGCTACCAAGGTTGAGAAATACTGCTCTAGTCCAACTCCCTGCTCAATCTGGCAAGGGATTTTAAAAAAAGAGAAATTGCCGGACCAAAGACTAACGGAGCAGTAATAACTGTCCCTCAATCTGAGAAATTATGACGTGCCAATCTCCCTGTCAGTGCGGAAGGGATGGTGGCACAGCTTGCAAAGCTGGAGAGGGGTGACTCTTCTCAGCTCATCCCCAAGGGGTTCTTGCACCGCAGTGGAGTGCTTTTCGGTGGATTCCTCCCCCCTTTTTGTCTGGGGCTCTGCACAGAGACCACCAGCCCACCCAGAGGGGCTCCGGGGGGCCCCGTCTTGGCTCAGGGAGACCTGGAGGGCACCAGATTTTTTGGGTTAGTGAATTGAGCGTTGATAGGTGTGCCAGAGGCTGCCTCCTCTCTGTCCTGGCTTCACCCATGCTCAGGACCCAACCTGTTCCTCAGGTTTGCAGGTGAGCTTGTTTGCTCAGGGCCTCTGTGCCGTTCAGCCGGATGGCGCTCCGGATCACATTTCCTGGATTGTCCCGGCTGGCTTGGGACCCACTCTGGGCCACTCCCGCCTCTCCCTCCTCTCCCCAAGGGTAACGGTTCCCTTGGAGGTGACTTGCCAGGGAGGCATTTGTCTTGGCACCTGCAAAGCCACCTTCTTGGCCAACCTGGGCCGTTTAAGAGCGTCTGGCTCACCTTTACAGGTGTACGTAACAACCCAGCGCTGTGCAAGGTGTGGGGGAAGCCAAGAGTGAATGCCAACAAATGGCTTCTCTTATGAGAAGTCCTAATGAGGATTTCCCCATGGGCAGGATGGGAACCTTGCATCCACTTTTGGTCAACATACTACAAAAAAGATATTGAGGTTTTGGAAAAAGTGCAGAGAAGAGCAACTAAGATGATTAAAGGCCTGAAGACTAAAACATATGAAGAACGGTTGCAGGAATTGGGGATGTCTAGTCTAGAGAAAAGAAGGAATTAAGGGGGACATGATAGCAGTGTTCTGGTATTTGAGGGGCTGCCCCAAAGAAGAGGGAGTCAAGCTATTCTCCAAAGCCCCTGAAGGCAGGACAAGAAGCAACAGATGGAAACTCATCAAAGAGAGAAGCAACCTAGAACTAAGGAGAAACTTCTTAACAGTGAGGATAATTGACCAGTGGAACTGCTTGCCACCAGAAGTTGTGGGTGCTCCAACATTGGAGGTTTTTAAGAAGAGACTGGACAGCCACTTGTCTGAAAGGGTATGGGGGTCTCCTGCTTGAGCAGGGGGTTGGACTAGAAGACCTCCAAGATCCCTTCCAGCTCTATTCTGATTGATTGATCCCATGCTATGTTTGATGCAAGGAGGGGGGGGTCCACAAGATCGGGGAGGGGGCTTCTAGATGCAGCCTTGCATCCCTCAGTCTCTGTGGAGATTCTCCATCGTCCAGGTCATGGTTGTCCCAAAGGGGCTTTTTCCAAAAGGCAACTGGATTTTCTTGGTTTTTTTTCCTTTTGAAATGGTTTTGCTTCTCATCCAGGAAGCTTCTTCAGTTCATGAAGGACTGAATGACGAACTGAGGAAGCTTCTTGGGTGAGGAGCAAAAGTTTTTCAAAGAACCAGGGAAGCCCAGTTTCCTTTTGGAAAAAGCCCCTCTGGGACTTCCATCCCTCCGGATGTCCTACATATTGAATATATTCTCCCAGAAGTCCAGGAAGGTCAGGGGGATTCTGGGAGTTGGAGTTCAGCTTCTCTGCAGGGCATCTGCTTGCGGTCCCAAGACATTGCGACCGTCATAAATGTGAGTCAGTTGCCCACTGTCTGAATTTTGATCATGTGACCACGGGGTTGCTGCAACAGTTGTAACTGTGAAAACTGGTCATACGTCACTTTTTTCAGTGCCGTTGTAACTTCGAACGGTCACTAAACAAACTTGTAAGTCGAGGACTACCTGTACAGTACCATACCATACAAAATACCAAACAAAAAAAATATAAATACAAATAAATTGCACCCTTTGGGCCAAGATGGGGTGCAGCCATTGCAAGCAGCTGGCAGTGCCCAGATTCCACCTGTTCTTGAAAGGGATCCGGGGGGGGGGGGGGAGGTTTAGAGCACCAGGAAGCCGGTTTTGGGGTTGGGGCTGGGGGTGGAGGAGCATCCTGGCCGAGTCTTTTGGCTGCTGCTCTCCAGGGCATCCCTCTTCTGCCCCTTCCTCCGGGTGCAAGTGCGGGCGAGGCAGCCAGCCAGCCAGCCCTTCCCTCCCTCCCTCTCTGCCACCTGGGCATCCTGCCCGCAGTTGGCAGGCAGAGCCTCGGTGGGACAGCCCGTTTCAGCTTTGTTCCCGCGTCGTTGTTGGTCTGGCTGGTGTGAGGGCCAGATCCTTCCAGCCGCCTGCACAAAGCCTTGCTTTCTTCCAGCCAGTCTCCTCCCTCCGGCCCCGGGTTAAAAGGAGCAGCGCCCTCCCATCCCTGCCCATGTGGGAGCAGCTGCTCGGCTTGCCTGGGAGACCGGTGGGTCCCTCCTTCTGCAGGGGGGGCAGGGAAGGCGGCCAAGGGGGAGGGAAACCTTCAGCCCAAGGCTGGGGAAAGACAGGGCTGTCTCTCCAGCCCCCTTGGTTGAGTTTGAGCCCCCCCTCGCCAAATCTCCAACCACTTGGGAAGGGAGAGGCTTTGGCCACCTGTGCAGTGGATCCCGCCTTCCCTCCCCCAGCCGGGATCCCAAACAACAGATCTCTCGTCCGTGCAGCTGCTGAAGCTATCGGGGCTCATGCCAAGGCTTCGCTTTGCCAGGGTGGTCCTGAGCAGCAGGCTCCCTGGGGCCCAGGCAAGGGGGCCACTCTACTCGGTGCCCCCCTTGCTCAGCCTCAAACCTCCTTTGCATTTCAGGGCGCTGCGGTGGCAGGCGGAGCAGCCGGGCATGGCGGACAACCGGGCAATGGCCAAGGACAAAGTCCTGACTCTGGAGTCCATGAACCCCCATGTCCGGATGGTGGAGTATGCTGTGCGGGGGCCCATCGTTGCCCGGGCCAACCAGCTGAAGAAGGAGCTGAAGCAGGTAAGCCAGGCAACTGACTAGATCACTTGTCTGTTCATGAGTCCGAAGATTGGAAAGTGGGGTCTTGGCTTCGTGGTTTTCTTCATTTATTGGCTTTAGTTTAGTTTAGTTTAGTTTAGTTTAGTTTAGTTTAGTTTAGTTTAGTTTAGTTTAGTTTAGTTTAGTTTAGTTTAGTTTAGTTTAGTTTAGTTCAGTTCAGTTCAGTTCAGTTCAGTTCAGTTCAGTTCAGTTCAGTTCAGTTCCGTTCAGTTCAATTATTAAATTTATACCCCACCCATGACTCTTATCGAAAATGATTCTGGGCAGCTTCTTTCAACACTGGCAGTTTTTTTCTTGACTGTCCTGGAATACAGGAGTCCCTAACTTGCAACAGTTCACTCAGGGATCATTTGAAGTTACAACATCACTGAAAAAAGTGACATTTTTCCCACTTACAACGTCTCTGCATCCTTATGGGCACCTGATCAAATTTGGGACTCTTGGCAACTGACTCTCAGTCAATGGGGAAGCCAGATTCGCTTAAGTACCTAACAACTGCAGTGATTCACTTAACAATGGTGGCAAGGAAGGTTGTGAAAGGGAACAGAAATTCACTCAACGCCTGTCTTGCTTGGCATCAATATTTTGGGCTCAATTGTGGTCATAAGGCGAGGATCAGCTGAAAAGCAGTATCTGCTCGATGCACCCTGATCCAACTAAAGAAAAAGGGACCTCGAAGCCACCCAAGGCATGAAGAAGCTCTCAGATCAGGAGTGAAATCCAGAAGGTTCTGACAGGTTCTGGAGAACCGGTAGTGGAAATTTTGAGCAGTTCGGAGAACCAACAAATACCACCTCTGGCTGGTGCCAGAGTGGAGTGGAAATGGAGATTTTGCAGTATCCTTCCCCTGCCACGCCCACTGAGCCACGCCAGCAAGCCACACCCACAGAACCGGTAGTAAAAAAAAATTGGATTTCACCACTGTCTCAGATGATGGGATGCCAGCAGTGAAGAGGCCCTCTGGAATGAAGGGCAGTCTTCTTCCTGGGCATCAATCAGGACAGAGCTGGAAGGAACAGTTAGAACAATTAACCAGTAGAACATCTTGCCTCCAGAAGTTGTGAATTCTCCAACAATGGAAGTTTTTAACAAGAAGACTGAACAACCATTTGTCTGAAGTGGTGTAGGGTTTCCTGCCTAGAAGACCCCCAAGATCCCTTCCAACTTTGTGATTCTATTCTAGTCCAGCCCCCTGCTCAAGCAGGAGATCCTCTACCACTTAAAGTGGCTGTCCGGTTTCTTCTTCAAGACCTCCAGTGATGGGGCTCACACTACCTCTGGAGGCAATGCTGTCCCACCGTTCAGCTCTCCTGCCCCAGGTTGGTCTGGAAGGACCCTTCCTAAGCCCATCTCTTGGGTCATCTCCCGGTTGTCTTGGTGGCTCCAGACCTGCTGGCCTCTTAAGGTCTTCTGGAGGACCTCTTGACCTCATTTCGGATGACTCCGCTTCCTAGACTGCAGGGATAGGCTGACCGCTCATAGAGCAGCCTTGGAGGCTGTTGGGTGCTTGGTTTCCTCTGAGTTGGGGTGGCTGGGAGGAGCCTGGCCTGACCATCTTGGCATCTCAAACCTCCAGACCGTCAGGTCAGTTGGTCCTGGGCAGTTGTTCCAGCATATCTGTCCATTCAGATATTCAGGGACCACCATTCCCATTAGTATAGGCAACTCCACAAAATGAGTGTTCATCCAGTACCGCTTTATTCTGCACTGGGAAGACCACTCTTGAGAGGCTTTGAGGGGCTCCCCAAAGAAGAGGAGGGGGTCAACCCATTCTCCAAAGCACCCGAAGGCAGGAGAAGAAGCAACAGATGGAAACTCATCAAGGAGAGAAGCAACTTGGAATTAAGGGAGAACCTTCCTAACAATGAGGACAATTAACCAGTGGAACAGCTTGCCACCAGAAGTTGTGGGTGTTTCATCACTGGAGGTTCTTTTAAGAAGAGATGGCCATTTGTCTGAAATGGTGTGGGGTCTCTTGCTTGAGCAGGAAGCTGGACCAGAAGACCTCTAAGGTCCTTCCAGCTTGATTCTGATTCTGATTGATTCTGATTCTGGAGTACTGCATGCAGTTTTGGTTGCCACGATGTAAAAAATGATGTAGAGACTCTGGAAAGAGTGCAGAGAAGAGCAACAAAGAGGATTAGGGGGCTGGAAGCCAAAACATATGAAGAACGGTGGCAGGAACTGCGCATGTCTAGTTTAATGAAAAGAAGGACTAGGGGAGACATGAGAGCAGTCTTTCCATATCTCAGGGGCTGCCCCAAAGAAGAGGGAGTCAAGCTATTCTCCAAAGCACCTGAGGGTAGGACAAGAAGCAGTGGGTGGAAACTAACCAAGAAGAGAAGCAACCTGGAATTAAGGAGGAATTTCTTGATAGAATAATTAAACTGCAGATCAGCTTGCCTTCAGAATTTGGAGAGGGGAGATGGCATAGGTCTGAAGAATACTGTGAGTTGAAGTTCACAAGCTGTAAAGTTCCCAAGATTGGACTCTCCTGGTATACAGTCTCCTGCTTGAGCGAGGGTGGGAGGGGGGGTTGGGGGTTGGGAGGGGGTTGGATTAGAGGATCTCCAAGGCCCCTTCAACTGATACCGGTGTCCTCTGCCTGCAGGGGAATGATCCACAAGTCTATGTGAGGGGAGAGAGGAGCCTTGAGTGCCTGAGAAACTGCCTTAACTTTTAGGCAAAGACTGTGCAATCATTTTCAAGGCGATAAGGAGGCATGCAAAGGCACCCAAGGACGGGGGAGCGGGGAGGCTGACCTCGAAGTCAGAATAACAGAGTTGGAAGGGACCTTGGAGGTCTTCTAGTCCAGCCCCCTGCTCACACAGGAGACATTTCAGACAAGTCCAGACTTTGTTCAGTCTCTTCTTGGAAACCTCCAGTGATGAGCCCCCACAACTTCCGGTGGCAAGCTGTTCCACGGGTTAATTGTCCTCATGGTTAGGAGGTTTCTCTGGATGAGTTTCCATCCGTTGCTTCTCATCTTGTCTCCAGGTCCTTTGGAGAATAGGTGGGCCCCTCTTCTTTGGGGCAGCCCCTCAAATATCGGAACTCTGTCAGGGAGCCTCTGATTGCCATTGGAGTTTTCCCCGCAACCCGTTCACACAACCCTCGGACAAGGCTGGGCAAGACTCCACCGAGGGCTTCCAACCAGGGGCCTTTCCTTTGGGGGGCTTCCTTCTCCATTTAATGCCTTACATCACGGGGTGCCCAGCCTTGGCAACTGCAGAATTCCCTGTTACAGGTAGACCTCGACTTATGACCACAATTGAGCCCACACTTTCTGCTGCTAAGCAAGACGGCTGTTAAGTGAGTTTTGGCCCATTTTACCACCTTTCTTGCCACAGAATCATGGCAGTTGTTAAGTTAGTAACACGGTCGTTAAGTGAAGCTGGCTTCCCCAATGACTTTGCTTGTCAGACAGTCACAAGAAGGGATCGTGTGATCCCGGGACACGGCAACTGTCATAAATATGAGTCAGTGGCCAAATGTCTGAATTTTGATCACGTGACCACAGGGATACTGCAATGGTCGTAAGTGCGAAAAATGGTCAAAAATCAGTTTTTTCAATCCTGTTGTAACTCCGAACGGTCACTAAATAAACTGTAGTAAATCGAGGACTACCTGCATGGGAAAATGACAATTTAATCTTAATCTTGATCTCTTCCTTGCAGGGGGTCAAGAAACCCTTCACCGAAGTGATTGCAGCCAACATTGGGGATGCTCAAGCCATGGGGCAGAAACCCATCACTTTCTTGCGCCAGGTATGCTCAAGTGGGGAGGGGTATGTGTGGAAAGCCTCACCTGGTCAGGCTTAGCCCCATTTCCCAGCGCCCCACATTGACCCAGACACACTTGGTACATGGGAGGACAGAACGAAGGACTGAGGGACTCTGAGCATGTGCAGAAAGCCCACAAACAGCTCGGGTGTGAGACCTGGAGGGGGGGAAGTGTGGGGGGATGACGAGGCAGTGGGGAGGCTGCAGCATCACTCTAATTCCTCCCCTCCAACAGGTCAGTGCGCTCTGCATGTATCCTGACCTTCTGAATTCCCCCGATTTTCCTGAAGACGTAAAGCAGAAAGCTCAGCGACTCCTGGCCGCGTGTGGAGGGCAGAGCATTGGTGAGTGTCTGGACATCCCTTGGGGGTCCCTCCTTCCCTCTTCCTTTAAAGGGGGGTGTCCATGGAAGACCTGCCTGGGCCTCTGAGAGCCCCCTGGGAAGAGCCGGAAGCTTTCCTTTCGTCCCATGGACTAAATCGATCTCCCTCTCTGTCCCTGTGGGAGGCATCTGGTCCAGGTTTCTACGGTAGCTGCTTGTCAAGGTGGATCAGATGACTTCTGCAGGCCAGACCTGGTCATTTGGAGTAGGGGTCTCCCCAACCTTGGCCACTTGATCTTTTTCAGATGGGGAGGGGGCTTCCCCTGGCTCCTGGCCCCTTTATACGGAGGGCCAGTCCTGCAGGGGGGCAGTCAAAGCAACTGTCTGTGGGGGAGCCTCTTGGGGAGCTCTGGATTAAGTCCTGGGGTGGAGACGGTTGGGTTGAACCCAAGCTTTGGACCGTTCTGGATGCAAGGTGCCTGAAGAGGGGCGAGGAGGGGGTGAGGGACCCTCGTATGCATCGTGTGGGATCCCACTGATTATGCCGGGAGGACCCCATGGCCTCTTCGTGGGTCCCTTGAGTGTGGCGTGTCTCCCAGATTTATTTAGAAAATTTATAGGCTGCTCAGAGTTCTCTTGAGGTAAAGTGGCTGGCCTTTAAGTTGTATAAATAAAATAAAAGAATAAATTCCTGCCCCTCCCTCGGTGGCCTCTGCACATGCTCGCACCAGCAAACCCTCCCTCTTCCCCTCATTCAACCCCTTCACCCCCGAAAGACCAGAGCCAAGTCCTCCTCCTCCTCGCCCTCCACCCATTTTCTGTTCCTGGCTTCTCCCCCCTCCCCCCCCCCCCCCACTTCAGGGGCCTACAGTGCCAGTCCTGGGATTGAGCTCATCCGCCAGGATGTGGCCGCCTTCATCCAGCGCCGAGATGGGGGAATTCCCTCCGACCCGGAGAATATCTACCTGTCTACGGGGGCCAGCAATGCCGTTGTGGTAAGGAGCCCCCGGGAGCCCCTGCGGAAAGTGGGGGGAAGCTGAATTCGGAGGGCACCAAAGGATCAAAGGGAAGAAAGATTTCTCAAGGGGGGGGGTCTTAGGTGCTCACTGAGTTTGGTGGTTTTTTTCTTGCAGATGTTTCATGAACCAACTGGGTACCATCCTCAGTGCTAGAAGGAAGTTGGGTTTGCAGAGAGAAGAAGAAGAATGGGGGGAGGGGGAGGAAGAGGAGGAGGTCTGTGGCATCCTTGGTGCTCTCTGAGCTTAGTGGTTTTCTTGCAGATGTTTCATGACCCAGCTAGGTAACACCATCAGTGCTAGTGATTTCCATGCAGGCCTTTCATGAACCAACTTGGTAACATCATCAATGCCAGAAGGAAGTTGGGTTTGTGGAGAGAAGGAGAAGGAGAATGGGGGAGGGGAGAAGGAGGAGGAGGTCTTGGGGGTCCTTGGTGCTCTGTGAGTTACTCTCTAAGTAGAAAAACAAGCAAGAAAATGCAGTCAGAAATGCAAAGCAGGACTAACAGTAGCAGGCGTAATCGAATCGCAACCCCTCCTCCTCCTCCTCCTCTCTTTTTCGTCCCTCCCTCCCTCCTCCTCCTCTTCTTCCGCCTCCTGATCCTGGCAAGGGTGCCACCGTCTGACTGCTTGGCCATTTACCCGAAAGAGCCGAGTCAGAGGGAGCCACCTGTGGGGGCCCCCCTCCAGTGCCCTCCCCTGGCAGAACCCCTTTGCAGCTCACCTCGGGGACAGCGCCGGCCATGGCAACAGCTACACAAAGCCCCTTTTGTCCCTCTTCCTGGCACTCTCCGTCTCCTGGCAGAAGTGGGGCAGCCAAGGGAGGAGATGGCCTTGCCTGGGACCCCCAAGCAGAGGGTGGGGGGGGCGAGAGCTGCTAAGCCTGCAGGAGCCCCTCATGTGGAGAGGTTGCCAAGACTGCCTGCCTGCCTTGATTGGCACCAGAAGGGCCTCCCTCCGTTTCCCACTTTATGATGGTTGCAGTGGAACCATTCTGGCAACGAAAGTCAGCAGGGAAATCTGCGGAGATTCTCAGCCACCCAGGCCAGGAGTCTCCGACCGTGGCCACTTGAAGACTTGTCGACTTGAAGTCCAGCAGTCTTAAAAGTGCCCAAGGTTGGAGACCCCTGATGCAGGTCATGGTTGTCCCAAAGGGTTTTCTATGAAGACATTTTGCTTCTTATCCAAGAAGCTTCTTCCGCTCTGCAGTGACTGTCCAGTCTCTTCTTAAAAGCCTCCGGTGATGGAGCACCTACAACTTCTGGAGAGAAGCCATCCCACTGATTAACTGTCCTCACTGTTAGGAAGTTTCTCCTTAGTTCTAGGCTGCTTCTCTCCTTGATGAGTTTCCACCCGTTGCTTCTTCTCCTGCCTTCAGGGGCTTTGGGAAATAGGCTGACCCTCCCTCCTCGTCTTTGTAGGAGCCTCTTAAATATTGGAAGACTGCTATCATCTCACCCCCCAGTCCTTTTCTCTGTTAGACTACATAAACCCAAATCCTGCACCCCTTCTGAGCCGCTCCTGGTGTTGCTAACCCCCTCTGGGTTTCTTCCTTAGACGGTCCTGAAGCTGCTGGTCTCAGGGGAGGGGTCTTCCCGGACAGGCGTGATGATTCCCATCCCCCAATACCCGCTCTACTCAGCGACGCTGGCAGAACTCAACGCGCAGCAGATCAACTACTACCTGGATGAGGACAACTGCTGGGCCCTGAACATTGAGGAGCTGCGGAGGGCGCTGGGCCAGGCTCAACGACGTTGCCAACCACGGGTCCTCTGCGTCATCAACCCGGGCAATCCCACAGGTACGGTCCCACTGCCAGGCAGCTCAAGAGGTGCCTCTGAAGACACCATAAATGGTCTCAGGCCACTCATAACATCCACCTTTCGGGGAAAGGACCTTGTGGAGGTCTCCTGAAGGTTCTCCAGAAGGAGCTCTCCTGGGAGGGTCTCCTACAGGGACTCGGTGGCAGCCTTGGCTGGGCCTTGTTGGAGTGATGTGGAAGGCCCTTTACCAAAAACATGGCACCTGGGGCCACAGTTTCTCCCAGGAAGGTGCACCTGTCTGAGTCACCAGCTTCTGAGGAACCCCTTTACATGTTTCCGGCCTCTGTTTGGTCCTGATCTCCTGCAGAAGTCCAGGTGTCATTATTAGGAAGATCTTGGGCTGAGGAGGGGGCAGTCAGTGGGACTAGAGTCCCTCCCTCCTCAGCAGGGGTCGGGGGCTGCCTTTCCTGGAAGATGTGAGACCCCCTTTCCTTCTCTTCTGCTCCAAGGAGGGCCCAACAAGACCACGGGAGCTTTTAGGAGGTGGGAGTGGGAACTCCCTACGGCAGCAAAGCAGGGATTAATGCTTCAGAGTGAGCCCAGGAGACCCCAGGTGCATCCGCCCAGTTCGCACAACGGAAATCCTTCCCGACTTCACACTCTTAACATTGGACCATAAACAAACCATTTGCAAACAAAGAAATCGAACCACGATTTAACTACAGGTAGTCCTTGACTTACAACCATTCATTCAGTGACTGAATGAATGGCACTGCTGACAACGGCACTGAAAATGGTGACTTATGACCGTTTTTCACACTTACGACCATTGCAGCATCCCCCGCGATCACGAGATCAACATTCCAATGCTTGGCAACTGGCATGTACTTATGACGGTTGCAGTGTCCCGGGGTCAATTTTTGTGGCCTTCTGACAAGCAAAGTCAACAGGGAAGACAGATTCATTTAACAACTGGGTTACTAAGTTAACAACTGCAGTGATTCACTTAGCAACCGTGGCAAGGAAGGTCGTAAAATGTGGGCAAAACTCGCTTAACAACTGCCTTGCTTAGCCACAGAAATGTTGGGCTCCATTGCGGTTGTAAGTCGAGGACCGCCTGATACCAAGCTTAGCGTGGTGCCAAATCTAGCTTGCAAGAGCCCTTCTGGCCATCCTAGCACAACCTCCTCATTCTGGCCCAGTTCTTCCTTCCCCCTTGCTCCCCCCCCCCCCGTGGGCCCTTCACAAGCGGCCCTCCTGTTGCTGGCACACTGGTCAGTTGCCCTGGAAGGGAAGGGGGCGGTTGGCAGCCTCTCGGCTCCTCTGCCCTCGGGTGAGATGGAGAAGAACCAGAAGGGAGTCTGTCAGCTCCGCGTTCAGCACAGAGGACTCTGTAAACAACCCCTGAGCCAAGTTTACTCTGGAGTCCTTCAAGGGAACCTTATCAAAGGCTGCTTGGAAATTCATGCATTAAAAAACCCCCACCAAGGTCATCCAGGAGCTGCTGCCACCCCTGGAAAGGTCTGGATGAGGCAGGGTTCACCTGGGAGGCCTTTGGGAGGCCCTCAGAGCTGCAGAGCTTGGATGTCTCCTTGCTAATTTAGGTGATGTCATCAGTGGGGATCTTGAGGGCCTTCCCTCTAGCACTGATGGAGTTACTTAGATTGGTGATGAAACATCTGTAACAAAACCACCAAGCTCAGAGAGCATCAAATATGGCAGAGTTGTTCCTCCTCCTCCTCCTCCTCCTCTTCTTTCTCTTCCTCTTCCTCCTCTTCCTCTTCCTCCTCTCCCCCCTCCTCCATCTTCTCATCCCTGCAAACTCTAGTGCTTCCTAGCACTGATGATGTTTTTTTTTTAAATTTTATTTTGATTTATATGCCGCCCTTCTCCGGAGACTCAGGGCGGCTTACAATGCGTTAAGCAATAGCCTTCATACTTTTGTATATTTATACAAAGTCAGCTTATTGCCCCCACAATCCGGGTCCTCATTTTACCTCCCTTAGAAAGGATGGAAGGCTGAGTCAACCTTGAGCCTGGTGGGATTTGAACTTGCAGTAATTGCAGGCAGCTGATGTTAATAACAGTGAATAACATGTTACCTAGTTGGGTAATGAAACGTCTACAAGAAAACCACCAAGGACCCCTCAGTCCTCCTCCTCTGCAAACCCAACTCCCTTCTAGCATTGATGATGTTATCTAGTTGGGTAATGAAACATCTACAAAACAACCAACTGAAAGAGCACCGAGGAGCCCTCATTTCAACCCTGGGCAACGAATATTCTCCTTTTTGGGGACAGGCCTTCCTTCAGGAGACTTAGCGCTTGGCTGAGACTGATTTTTTGGGGAGTCCTTTCCCTTCTCCGTTCCCGCTGGCCTGGAGTCCTTCTCGGGGAGGGTTTCCTTCAGTGACTCTCTTCCTGCTTCTCCTTCTCCCCGCAGGCCAAGTCCAGAGCCGCAAATGCATTGAGGAGGTCATTCACTTTGCTTGGGAGGAACACCTCTTCCTCATGGCCGATGAGGTAAAACCTTGGAAGTCTCTCCTGTCCCCCAAAACGGAGCCATTTCCCCCCAAACCCTTCCCTGTGCGGGGGGGGAGGAGAAGCATGCCCAGTCTCTCACTGATGCTTCCGGCCCCCTATCCAGGCTCAGTCTCCTCGAGGGTGGTACCCCACAGATGTTGGGGCCCACAGGGTGGTCTGTCAGCGTGGTCAGAGATCAGGAGAACTGGAATCAAAAACATCTGGAAAAAGTCTGGGACTGAAGCGGGTTCACCGTTTTGGGTGCCCAGTTGAGTTTTCCCTGCTGCCTCCCAACCACCTGTTTTTCCCCCCACCCCCAGGTCTACCAGGACAACGTCTACGCAAAAGGCTCTGAGTTCCACTCCTTCAAGAAGGTCCTTTTTGAGATGGGTCCCAAGTACTCCGAAAGCGTGGAGCTGGCCTCCTTCCACTCCATTTCAAAGGGCTTCATGGGCGAGTGAGTGGGAGGGGTGGGTCGGCTTTCCTTCTTGAGCTCCATGGAGACTCTCCACCACGGCTGAACCGAAGGGGCTTTTTCCAAAAGGCCCTGGACTTTCTTGGGTTCCCCCACCCCCTTTGAATACGTTTCACTTCTCATCCAGGAAGCTTCTTCAGTTCGAACATCTCAGAAGCTTCTTCAGTTAGAATGGCGATCACGGGACGACTGGACAATTGGGCAAAAAGCAACCGGATGTTCTTGTTTTTTAAAAAAAAAACATTTTGCTTCTCATGGAGGAAGCTTCTTCACTTCTAAAGGAATAAATTCAATTCAGAATAGAGCTGGAAGGGACCTTAGAGGTCTTCTAGTCCAAAGCAGGAGACCCTATACAGGTTTCAGTTTCGTGGGTGTCAGAACTGAAGAAGCTTCTTGGATGGGAAGCGAAAAGTTTTCAAAGGGGAAAAAAAAAGGAAGAAAGCCTTTTGAAAAAGCACCTTTGGGTTTCCTTCTTGACTTTGTCGCCCCCTGCTGGTGAGACAGGAAAGTGCAGGATGTGCCTCCAAGGCCCTCATCTCCTCTCCTCTTACCTGGCCAGGTGTGGTTTCCGTGGAGGTTACATGGAAGTGATTAATATGGACCCCGTAGTCCAGCAACAGCTGACCAAGCTGGTCTCCGTCCGCTTATGCCCACCAGTGACTGGCCAGATTCTCCTCGATGCTGTAGTCAACCGGCCCCAGCCAGGAGACCCCTCCTACCAGCGGTTCAGCCAGGTGAGTTCAGAAGAGGCTGGGGGGCAAATGGGGTGGGGGGGACAGTGGGGGGGGCATCCTTTACTGAGCCCAGGGAATCGGTTTCATTAAGATAGTAAAAAAATCCAGAACATCTGCTGGATGCCACGAAGGTAGTCCTCAACTTACAACGACTTGTTTAATGGCCATTCAACAGCGCTGAAAAAAAGGTGGCACGACTCAAGTCCTCGCACTTATGACTGTCGCAGCAGCCACATAATCACAATGACAAACCGGCAGGGGTTTATAAAAGTTGCCGTGTCACGTGATCACCATTCGCCCCCTTCCCAGCCGACTTTGGACAAGCAAAGCCATTTGCCATTCGCTTAACAACAACAACAAAAAAGATCGTAAAATTGAGTGTGACTCGCTTAATGGCCACCTTGCTTAGCCATGGAAATTTTGATCCCAATTATGGTCATAAGTTGAGGACTGCCTTTATTTTGTGTTTGACGTTGGACTTCCTGAGTCCGAGACCCTTCCAGATCTCTGAACTACAATACCCATCATGCCCATCTAGTACCGTCTGAGGATTGTGGATGTTGTCATCCCACAGATCTAGAGGACATGAGAGTGGGGATAGTGGCATATACAGGGAGTCCTTGACTTACGACCACAATTGAGCCAAAAATTTCTGTCCCTAAGTGAGGCACTTGATAAGTGAGTTTTGCCTCATTTTATGACCTTTCTGGCCGCTGTTGTTAAGTGAATCACTGCAGCTGTCAAGTTAATAACACGGTTGTTAAGTAAATCTGGCTTCCCCATGGACTTTGCTCGTCAGGAAGGTCGGAAAAAGGGATCACGTGACCCTGAGACATTGCAACCGTCATAAGTACAAGTCAGTTGCCAAGCCTCTGAATTTTGATCCCGTGACCCTGGGGAGGCTGCAGCAGTCATAGGTCACTTTTTTCAGTGATGTTGTAACTTCGAACGGTCACTAAGTGAACTGTTGTAAGTCAAGGACTCCCTGTCTAATGCACAGTGTGAGATTTGAATTTTCCTTTGAAGTATGTGTATTTTCATCTGATGGGGAAAGACGGAGCTTACACAGAGGGAAGCCCACGTGGAGCTTCCATTTTGGCTTTGACCCCCCCCCCACTCCCTGCATCCACAACTGCAGGGAAGGGCAAAAAAGTCAAGATGGCCACCGTGACTGTTGCTTGGCCCCTCTTCTGCTTTGTTGGATTCTCCTTCTGCATCGCGGTGTCTGGAGAAAGATGGCTCCCCCCCCCCCTCTGTGTCCCCCCCCCCCCCCAAAGGATTGGATCCCTGCTGTTGTGTCATTCAACGCAAAAGGGAGACATCAGAACATCTTGTCCGGAAATGGAGCCAGGAGGGCAGGAGGGCTCAGCCTGGGTGCCTGGAATGGGGGATCTTCTTTGGCCCTGAGTGGGTTCTTGGCACATCCCCTGGGGCACTGAATTTTGCTGATTTAATTTGGGTTGGTTTTTTGTGTTTTTTAACGTCTCGCTGCATGCATGCATGAAAAATGATGAAGAGAATATGGGAGGCTTTGTATTATGGCCAGAGCAGGACCGGGAGGAGGGGGGAGGGGGCTTCAGAGTCTCCAGGCCATCTTGTAGCCCCCTGACCCGTTTTGGCAGGCTGCAAAGCCATTGTGGAGCACCGTGAAGAGGTCCTTGGTGCTCTCTGAGCTTGGGGGTTTTCTTGTAGATGTTTCATGACCAACTAGGTAACATCATCAGTTCTAGAAGGGAGAGGAGGAGGAGGAGGAAAATTTTGGGGTCCTTGGTGCTCTCAGAGCTTGGTTATTTTCTTGCAGACGTTTCATGACCCAGCTAGGTTACATCATCAGTGCTGGCTGGGAAATTCTAGGAGTTGAAGTCCCAAAGTTGCAAGATCCCCTGGACGCCCCTGGTTTAGCTGATTAGACTTAGTAGGTTCCCACAACACGCTAAGCTAAGGGGGGGGGGGGCCTTCGGAGCATCTGAATCCAATTTGCGCGTTGGGCTGTGGGCATTAAACACCCATGTGGTGGTTGAGCTAGGAGCGATTGTGCGCCCTCACCTGTCCACCCACCTGCCTGCAGGAAAAGGCCGCTGTCCTGGGCGCTCTGGCCAGGAAGGCCCGGCTGACCGAGGAGACCTTCAACCGGGCCCCCGGCATCCACTGCAACCCGGTGCAGGGGGCCATGTATGCCTTTCCCCGAATCGAGCTGCCCGCTGGAGCTGTGCAGGAGGCTCAGGTAAGGTGGGCACTCCGTGGGTCTGGCGTTTCCAGAGAGGGGGGGGCAGCAGGTGGGTTTGCAGCCTGCAGGGGCCGGGGGGAGGCTGTGTGGGGCAACAATGAGGAGGAGGGAAAGGACCCCAAAGAATAAGGGACAGGTGGGACCCATCTTTTCCTCAGGCAGATGAGGAAGTGGGACAAGGGCTGACCAGGGGAAGGTCGAAAAAGTCAAGATGGCTGCTGCGTGATCCAAGTGTTACAAGGGGAAGGGCCTTCAAGGGTGTGGGTTTTTTCCACCCTCTTGCCTTGGTGGCCTAGTGGTTAGAGTGCAGTATGGCAGGCCCGCTCTGCCCACTGCTAAGAGTTCGATCCTGACTGGCTCAAGGCTGACTCAGCCTTCCGTCCTTCCGAGGTGGGTCAAATGAGGACCCAGATTGTTGAGTCTCCCTGCAACCTTATTTTGCATGTGTTAATTAGCACAACCATGCCCCACTTTCCTCTCGATTCCAATGCTTGAACCGTAAAAAGACACCGGACCAAGCAATGGAAGGGAAATGCAGAGCCAGGCTGACCCAGTTCCTCCCCTGACCTCCTGCAGGCCCAGGGCCAGGCGCCCGACATGTTCTTCTGCCTCAGACTGCTGGAGGAGACGGGCATCTGTGTCGTGCCCGGCAGTGGCTTTGGCCAGAGGGAAGGCACCTTCCACTTCAGGTAAGCCCTCCCCTGCCCTGCCTTGAGCCGTCAGTGCGGAGGTAACTTCAAATGGTCACTAAATGAATGATTATAAGTTGGGGGCTACTTGTAACCTTCCTTCCTTCCTTCCTTCTTTTCTCTTTCCTTTCCCTTCTCTTCCCTTCCCTTCCCCTTTCTTCCTTTCCTTTCCTTTCCCTT
>WNWU01014892.1:0-16006 GCA_012654045.1 Ptyas mucosa | reverse complement strand
TGTGGGAACTGTCGTGCAACCACACTCTCAACAACCTTCGCCACAAAGCGAAGGTTGGAGACAGGACGATAGTTAGCCAATATTGCCGGGTCCAGGGAGGGCTTCTTGAGGAGAGGCCTCACCACCGCCTCCTTCAAGGCGGCGGGGAAGTATCCCTCACTCAACGAAGCGTTAATAATTCCCTGGAGCCAGCCTCGTGTAACCTCCCGGGAAGCCAGTACTAACCAGGAGGGACACGGGTCCAATAAACATGTGGTCGCATTAAGTCTCCCCAAAATCCTGTCCACGTCATCCAGAGTCACAAGGTCAAACTCCTCCCAGATAACACTCTCAAGACTATTCCTCGTCATCCCGCCCGGATCTACCCAGTCAGAGTCCAAGTCCCGTCGGATCTGAGCGATTTTGTCATACAGATATCGTCCGAAATCCTCAGCCCTGCCCTCCAGGGGGTCCTCCCTCGCTCCCAATTGAAGCAGGGAGCGGGTCACCCTGAACAGGGCCGCCGGACGATTCTCTGATGACGCAATAAGAGCGGAAAAGTGATTAGACTTTGCCGCTTTTATCGCCACTAGGTAGGCTTTAATATGTAGCCTTACCAGTGTTCGATCAGATTCGGTAAGACTGGCCCTCCAACCGCTCTCTAGGCGTCTTTTCCGGCGCTTCATCTCCCTCAGCTCCTCAGTAAACCAAGGGGCCATGAGGGATCGGCACCGGGTCAGAGGCCGCAAAGGCACGACTCGGTCTAAGGCCCCACTAGCGGCCCGATCCCAGGCCGCCACCAGGTCCCCGACCGAGTCGTGTGCCAGAACCTCAGGAAATGGCCCAAGCTCCATCTGGAATCTATCAGAATCCATCAGGCGCCTGGGGCGGACCCATCTTATCGGCTCCGCTTCCCTGCGGCGGGGTGTAGCGGTTTGAAGGTCTAGGCGAAGGAGCGAGTGGTCTGACCATGACAAGGGTTCCATGTCTATATCCCCTATAACAGACTCACTCAGCCACTGGCCAGAGACAAAAATCAAGTCCAGGGTGTGACCCCCTCTGTGAGTGGGGCCATGAACTAACTGGGTCAGGTCCATGGCCGTCATGGAAGCCATGAACTCCCGAGCTATCTCAGACGTCTCACCAACAGATGGCAGATTGAAGTCACCCATAACCATAAGCCTGGGTGTATCAACTGCCACTGCGGCTATCACATCGAGCAGCTCGGGCAGGGCCGTTGCCACGCGGCAGGGAGCCAGGTACGTAAGCAACAGGCCCATCTGAACCCCAAGGCCCCATCTCACAAAGAGGGTCTCACATCCGGCTATCTGTGGCACAGTGGATTCCCTCGCACCGAGATCTTCTTTAATAATCACCGCTACCCCCCCGCCCCTCCCTTGGGCCCTCGGCTGATGGAACGCTCTGAAACCCGGTGGGCATATCTCAACCAGGGGGACCCCTCCCTCCGGGCCCAACCAAGTCTCAGTAATAGCTGCCAGGTCCGCACCCCCCTCTTGTATAAATATAAATTTCCCCCAATGGTAATTAAAAACATCTGGTCTGCTTCCATGTTCAATTCAAGGTGTTGGTTATGGTCTTTAAAGCCCTACATGGTATGGGGGTCTGGGTACTTGTGAAGCTCTTTTTACCCCATTACACCAGTCCCACCCAGTCAGGCGGGGGGGGGGGGGGATCAGTTCAAGAATTGTGCCTGGAGAGGGCCAGGAAGAGAGCATTCTCTGCCACTGCCCCTGGGAAAATTCTTCCCCCAGAAGCGAAGCGGGGCCCCACACTCGTGGCCTCTTGGAAATGTCCAATGACCTGGCTCTGACAACTTGCTTGGGGAGAGATGGAGGTGCATATGGCCATCAGGCTGGTAAGTGCCTTGAAGGCCCTCCCCTGCTTTATAATTCTGAATTTTAAATACCGTATTTTTTGGAGTATAAGACACACCGGAGTATAAGACGCACCTTAGTTTTTGGGGAGGAAAATAGGGAGAAAAAATTCTGCCTACCAGGTATTCATCTGGCTAGCGTCCTTAGCCTGGTCAGCTTCAGCACATTAGTTTGCTGATTTTGAGCATGTGCTGTTTGGGGCTGAAAAAAAGCTTCTAAAGCACAGCTGATCATCGGAGGGAGCAGCAATGAGGACAGCAGGCGAAGCGCGGAAGATCGCTTCGCTCACAAGTGCCTCATTGGGGCTGAGAAGCAGCTTCAAAAGCACAGCTGATCATTGGAGGGAGCAGCAATGAGGACAGCAGGTGAAGCGCGGAAGATCGCTTCGCTCACAAGTGCCTCGTTGAAACTGATAAGCAGCTTCAAAAGCACAGCTGATCGTGGGATGGAGCTCCAGTGACTAAAGCAAGCAAAACATGGAAGCAGCAGCTGTTCCAGTTAGTCATTTTGGGCACCGTGGATCGCGTTTTCAGCCTCCAAATGCATCGTGTTTTCAGGCGGCGATTGGCAGCGATGTGCTTTGAAGGGCTCTCTAATGGAGCATTTGGAGCTGAAAATGCAACACGTGGAGCCCAAAAACACAAGCCATTCTTGGTGGCAATCTCTGCAGCAAGGAAGAGGATGCACGGGGGCCGAAGGGTAGGCTGGGCTACATTCGGAGTATAAGATGCACCCAAATTTTCAGCCTCTTTGGGGGGGAGTGCATTTTATACTCCGAAAAATACGGTATTTTATTCTTGTTTTAATCTGGTTTATGTTATAATATTTATACCGTTTTTCTGTTTTTAAGTCTTCTTTGAACAATGCCCAGAGTTGCTCTGTGAGGAAGATGGGTGGTTTCCAAATGTGATAATTAAACAGATGTAATATAAATCAAATTTAGATTTATTGTTCTGCCATAGTGTACTACCCAGAGCTCTGAATCGTTTACCCCACTTAGTTTAAACAGAACTCTTACCGTCTTCATCCTCCTCTTCCTCCTCTCTTTCTTCCTCATCCTCCTCTTCACTACTACCAGCATCCTGATCGGCTTCTGAGTCACTGTCACCTTCATCCAGGATTTCTACATTACAAAAAAAAAATAATCAAAATAATAGGTTGGATTGAGTCAGCAGCATTTAGGCCAGAGAATGCCTTAGAAATAAACAACCATGCCCAATCAAGAACTTGAACTCGCCTACCTTTTTTCAGAGTTTTGTACTTCTCTTCGTTTTCCACAAATTCAGGGTCCATTTTGAAGACATCTTCCCAAAAGGAGAAAAAAGCAAAACAAAAAAAACATTGAAATTATGCTCTTGCACAATTCTAGATCACAAACAAGCACATGCCTGATTTCAAAAGCATACTTACTGAGAATGTCATCAGGATTGTATTCGTCTTCCAAAGGCAACATGTGGGTAAACTGATCTTCCTCCTCCACAAGGTCAAGTCCTTCTAGAATTACTGGGTGATCTTTGAATCCATCTTTGCGCACTGCAAACATGACTTCAATCATGTATTGGACACGCTTGTCAGTTTCAGATTCATGAAGGACGTGGCGAAGGCGGTCAAAGATGGCTGTGGGGTAAAATCGGTCAGATGGGGACTGCTAATTCAGGAATCAAAGAGGAACGTACCAGGGTTGCCTACTTACCGTTAATACCTCTCGGTGACACTTCCGTCAACTTGAGGCCACAGTCCTTCAGGAACCCAATGGCTACTTCAATACTGTCATCTGTAGGTCTTTCCAGGAGCAACGTGAGCATTTCCAAACACAAAACCTCGTGAGCCTGATAGGAAAACAATGCAAGTATTAGTAAAAATCTTAAAGTAGATGATAAAATACAACACTACTGCAGGAAGTGCAACGAGCTCAGGGCAACACATGCTGACTCTAAGACATCCCATCCCATCAACAACAAAGCAGTCGGAAGTATTCAAAGTCAGGTCCAACTGGATATGCCTAGAGCAATTCTCTAGATCAGGAAATGGCAATTAGCAAGGAGTATTGTTTGAAGCAAAACATGAACAACAGTCAGCTGGAAAGACTCACTCCAATTCAACAGCCATTTTACTATGCATTTTGTCTTTCCACAACTATTTGCAGACAAATAGAAAATATAATAGAGAATGGGGGCAGAACCTTTCGG
This sequence comes from Ptyas mucosa, assembly GCA_012654045.1. Lineage (NCBI taxonomy): Eukaryota > Metazoa > Chordata > Lepidosauria > Squamata > Colubridae > Ptyas > Ptyas mucosa. The sequence continues at coordinate 11,943 of WNWU01014892.1, read as the reverse complement.
GGTCCCAAAGGTGCTTTTTTTCAGGAGGCAACTGGACTTTCTTGTTTTTTCTTTGAAGACGTTTCACTTCTCATCCAAGAAGCTTTGAAACATCTTCAAAGAAAAAACAAGGAAGTCCAGTTGCCTCCTGAAATAAAGCACTTTTGGGACAACCAAGACCTGGATGACTGAGAATCTCCATAGATCAGGGGTGTCAAACTGAAGGCCCGCAGGCCGGATCTGGCCCGCGATGTGGTCAGATCCGGGCTGCGGGGCCGTCCTGGTCTACCCAATGCAAAGAGGAAAGATCAGGCCAGCATAGCTTCAGCCGAGTGTATCCAGTATGAAGAGGAAAGATCAGGCCAACATAGCTTGGGCCCAGTCTACCCAATGCGAAGAGGAAAGATCAGGCCAGCGTGGCTTCGGCCCAGTCTACCCAATGCAAAAAGGAAACATGCCAGCAGTTTGGGGAGTGGCATCAAGTCAGCCACACCCACCCATTCGACCCCACCCACCCCCGAGGTCAACCACAGCCCTGATGCGGCCCTCAATGAAATTGAGTTTGACACCCCTGCCATAGACTTTTAGCTATGCCTTCTTCGAATGATGCAGGAGTATTAATGGATTTTCCAAAAAAATTGCAGACTACAGGAACCATTTGTATTTCAGTTTGAGATGCAGACAACAGAGACTCCTCCCCAACAGCCTGTGCCTCTCTTCAACAGTGAACAGGGCAGCCAAGAAGGCTCCACAGTCATTTGCACTACTCAGGTGACCCTAAGGACACAAATAAACCTCCAAGTGGCCTCAACGACTCTCTAAAAAAACTGCAAATGACCAGCTGTATGTAAGGAATATAAATCCTTCCATTCCCCACCATCCAGTCAGAGCTGAAGAAGCATCTTGGATGAGAAGCGAAAAGAAAGAAAGAAAGTCTTGTTGCCTCCTGAAAAAGAACCTTTGGGATAACTATGACCTGGATGACTAAGAATCTCCATAAATCTTTCTGGGGTTCACTCTAAAATACAGGGGATCAGGAAAGGGTAAACCTGTTACTGAAAGGGTCATAAAGATGCCTGATTAGGAAATCTCAAGACGAGCTTAAGCAACCTGTCTCCCCCTGCCCAAGCTGTTGAAAATTGTGCCTATTTGCTCGTAAAGAAGGAAAACTACAGTATATAGGTAATCCTGGCTTATATAGGTAATCCTGGCTTTTAGCAACTGTTTAAAGTTGTGATGGTGCTGAAAAAGTACAAGCAGCCCTTGACTCACAACTGCAATTGGGACTAAAATTTCCATCGCTGAGCGATGCAGTTGTGAAGCACACCACATGGCTTTGTGATGGCAATTTCTGCAATCCTGTTTCCTGTTGTTAACCGAATTTCACTGTTCTTAGGTGAGGCAACTTCCTGTTGCAAGTCCCAGGCAGCTTGTAAATCCCAGGCTGGCAGGCAGGCAACTGGCTGGTATCAGATGTGGGAGGGTGCAAAGAAGGCATGGGAAAACTTGGGGAGGGTGCGAGGGAACTGCAACAAGAAGTGTGTGTGGATCTGTGTGTCCAGCATGGCAGAGGTGCAGAAGGATTGGGAGTGGGTATGCAGATGAAGGAAGCTTACCCCAGCAACTTTGAACTTTTCCTTCCAGTTTCCCCATTGACTTTCTGGGAGAGCTGGAAGGAAAGGTTACAAATGGCAATCACATGATCACATGTCACAATTGGTTTTAACTGCGAGGCAATTTTCAAGTGCCCAGATTGCAATCACATGATCACAAGGCTGCTGGGACAGCCAGAACTCCGAGGACCTGTCATAACCACCATTCATTCAGCACCTTTTGTAATTTCAAACATTCACTGAATGATGTTGAGAACGCCCTGTAACTTTATGACCAGTCCTCATACTCATAACTTGCAGCATCCTCACAATGAGTGAGATCTGGGTGCTTCATAATCAGCAGCTGTTTATGATCATCACAGTTTGCATGGTTGCACCATCACCATTTGCGTGCTTTACTACCAGCTTCTGACAAACAAAATTCACGGAGAAGCCAGCAGTAAAATTGCAAGTTGCGGTCACATGATGTCTCTCTTAACGACTGCATTGCTTAGGGAAAACTTCCACACATAACAAATGGCTACTACTTATTCCTGAGAAAGTCCTAATTCTGTGATATTAGTAAAAGTGAATTGAATTTACTACCTTAAAAAATGAGATTGCCACCTCAAATATAAATGTTAGAATGTATGACTGCTTCTTCAATCACTTCATTAGGAAAGCTACCTAAATATGTATGATGACTAAATGCAAAAAGCATAATTCCTGCATCTCACTAATAGCAATAGCACTTAAATTTATATACCGCTTCACAGTGCTTTACAGCCTTCTCTAAGCGGTTTACAGAGTCAGCATATTGCCTTCAGCAATCTGTATCCTCATTTTACTGACCTCAGAAGGATGGAAGACTGAGTCAATCTTGAGCCGGTCAGGATCAAACTCCTGGCAGTGAGCAGAATTAGCTTGCACTATACTCCACTTTTACTGGATTCTAACCACTGCACCACCATGGCTCTTAATTGTCTATTGTAGTTCTAAATTGTGGTTCTGATTCTGACATGATTCAGGTTGAGTTTAGCATATTACAAATGGTGACAAGAAGTAATCTAGACAGACAAGGAGCTATAAAACATCAATAGATAACCACAGCTCCTCATTTTGTTGGTTCCTGTGGGAAGATTATCTTGTAAGCATCAAAAGCTAAACTATGATGTCCCTACAACAAATAGCTTACCACATTCTGATTCATAAGATGTGCAACAAACTTGGAAGCTGTCAGGCACTGTTGCTGGAAAACAAAACACAAAGATATACATTATTCTAAATTACTTTATTTTTCTATCATTATGCCAGGATGAATAACCTACTAAAGTATGAGAAACATTACACTACACGTTTCGGGACACTGCAAGGTCATGAAGTGAGTAAAGTCACATTATGTACATATAGGAGTAGTTTGTCTGGGACATATTTTGCAGAATTTCCTTGGTTATTTAATTGTGACCTGGATTTAAGTCTTATACCCATTTTCATGTATTTAATATTTCAAAATTATGAGAAATACTGTCATTCTTGAGCAAGACAAAGGAGACTAGAAAGGACACAAACAGGGAGTTTATGGTTACAAGTTGTTCATGCAAGCATGAGGGGATTCAAGTGGCTCACAGGAGTACTTAACATTTTACAATTTTAAAAAAGAGAGAAATTGCCTGTCCCTTACTAGTTTTATTGGAAAAGAGACAAAAAATATTTACCAGTAACCATCTTCAGGTCAAACAAAAAAGTGGGATTAAGTTAGTGGGCCTACTTGAACTATGATTAAATTTACAATCAGTTTAGAAATTGTATTGCACAATTATGGCTTAATAATTACATAGTATTATGGCTTGGCTCAGAAGCAGCAATAAGCCATAATATGATTTGTCTGTTTTTTGCTTAATATAGTGTACAGCAATGTAAAAAATAAACCACTTTTATAAACCCGTTCTAATACAACTGTCACTTCACTGTTATGCTACAGAATTGCAAGTACTTGCTTCTGTTTAACATGGATTTGTTCTTTATACCCTTGATTTGATTTTTTTTGTTCTTAGTTTTTAGAATGGCAAAACAACAACAACAACAATATATTTGGATACCAAGAGAGCAATATTTTGCTTCTTCATGTGCAGTCTTGCATACGTTTGCAACCATTTCAAAAATTAATTGAATGTACTAAATCAATACTTTTTTCAGTTTTGTTGTACAGAAAACATTTTGTTTTTCTTATATTAAAATACTTTGAGTTTCAATTGATATTTACTCCTGTAAATATTAATATTATATGGCCCTTTCTTCTCAGTGATCTCCTCATGACTATATACATGTACACTAATGAGGAAGTAAGTCTGATTGAGCATATTTCCCTAAGGCAGCTCAAAATATAAAGAATTTAATAGACTCAACCTTATTCAATTAACCTCTCCAATGGCTTTTTCCATACCTTATCATTTCTTCTGTATCCTTTACGAAAATTTAAAATGAGTCTCTTGAGAATCAGTTCCCCAATATTTGGAAATTTGGAATTGATAATTGCTACAACTGCTGCATATACATGAGTGAAGATGGGGGAAGCACTCTGGGCTTGCAAAATTGATCTTGCTAGTAATCCCCTATAAATGAGAAGAGAGACATAAAGACCCTTTAAAGAAAACATAATTCAATCTAAATTTAAATGCAGGCAACAAGGTGCGTGGAAATGAACCTCCTTACTGCCCCTAACTCCTTAAAAGGTTTTCAAAGAGATTAAGTCTCATCTGATTGATAAGACTTCCCTATATGGATATTCCATCCACCCCACCAGTCTACCCAATCAGCGGCAGCTCTGACCCTCTGAAATATATTTATGGGGGGCGGGGGGAGAGTGATAATCTGAAAGGGCTGCACTGGGAAGAAGTCGCTAGAGAAATCCATTTCTACTAATACAACTTAATGCATCTAAATTCAGACTTAATCCTTTACTAGACTCCCTTAAATTATATGACATGATAGCTTGAAGACAATAACTGGATTTTCTCCAGCACACAGAATTATCACTAAACTATCATGTTGCCTAATATATGATATTCACTATGGTAATTTTAGGTTTTGCATCTGTGATACTATTCTTCATGCTGTAAGTTTATATTGTGATATTATACATTAATTTCCAGTAGTATTTCAGAAAGGAATAGTTAACACTTAGTTCTAGGCAAAATGATGAAGAAACTTTATTACAAATAACTCCCAAATCCTGCTCCCTCATATGTCAGTGTTGTCAATATGTCATTGACATGTATCATGAATGTCAATATGACCATGTTTCCCTTTAACAGGACAGGTTTCTATCAAACCTATTGCATTTTTGCATCTTACAGTTCTAGTGAAGACCAAATGGAGTTATACCACTGGGGGGAAAAAGCAATGCCATCCCATCGAAGAAAATAAATTCAAAACTTTTCAAATTAAATACAGGTAGTCCTCGACTTACAACAGTTCATTTAGTGACCGTTCAAAGTTACAAGGGCACTGAAAAAAATGGTTTTTCACACTTATGACCGTTGCAGCATGCCCACAGTCATCTGATCCAAAATTTATATGCTTGGCAACTGACTCGTATTGTGATAACTGCAGTATCCCTGCATCAAGTGATCACCTTTTGTGACCTTTGCACAAGCAAAATCAATGGGGAAGCTAACATTTTACTAACTTAACAGCTGCAGTGCTTCACCTAACAACTGTGGCAAGAAAAGTCGTAAAATGGGTTAAAATTCACTTAACAAATGTTTCACTTGGAAACAGAAATGCTGGGCTCAATTATAGTCGTAAGTTGAGGACCACCTGTATAACAAATTACTACCCTTGTAATTTTCAGAATAATGATAACTCTGATATCTAAATCCGTTAGGAAAAATAGCATAACTACAGCCCATATAGAGAAAGCTTATCGGTTCAAGCCAAAAGTCATTAACGTACAAGGTCATCAATGTTACTGGGATAGAAAAGTAAATTAAGTCCAACAAGTATAATTTGCCTCCTAATTCAGATATAAAGATATTTTCTGGTAATCTGTGTTTTAATTAAGCACTTAGAAGAAACATGACAGAAGAGGATATTTGTGGATTAGGAATCCATCAGAGGCTGCTACTTACTCCTGTCTCAAAGAGGAACATTGACAGAAAACTCATTTCCCCAACAGCTTATCAGGACTAAAAAAACCAGCAAGAGGGTAAATTGATTGTTATGTAATATGAACAAACTGCCATGAAACACAAGCCTTATTTTTATTCAGTCACTTTACTAAGGCAATAAATGGAAGAGCTCAAGAACCTAATCAGACAGACTTCATCATTTTTTACAGTAGTTGAATACCATAAGATTGCAAAATGGAATCCAGTGCACAAAAGAACACTTAAGAATTTAAAAAAGCAAATCTGAAACTGTTTGATTTTTGAGCACTACAGTTAGAAGGCATTCACAATTCTTCCATCTCCATTCAAACTAGTTTGTGGTTATAGATCAGAAAATATGCATTGTAATATGGCAGAGCTCCAGTTAATATCTGTTTCTTTTTTTTTAAAGATCCGGCTTTTAAAAAAAATTACACATTACAAAAGTCACGTTGCATGTTTTAAAAGCTTTAAAGCTAATTTGATCGCTGGATTAGAATCCCACAAAATATATAAAACATCTTGACTTCGAGAGAATTTGCGAAGGACAAATCTTCAATTTATCTGCAAGCTTGCATAAACTTTTAGCAAGCCATTCTTATTTTAAAATGAACATACCAGCTTGACTCAAGCAAGAGCCTCTATAAATACACTGTAGAGTATTTTTAACAAGAAGCCCAGATCTACAGGTTGCACAAGCAATATAAAATGTGTCTTCTTCAAACTCAGAGCAAACCCATTATGTTAACAGGAATTCTGCAATGACACGGTGAAGACTTGGAATATATTCAAATTAAATCTGCAGGGATCTTAAGAGGGATTTTATGGGGTGAATGAGGCAGTGCTTGTCTTATCATTGTCCTTTTCCTCTATACCTACAGCCACTACCCAGGTCCCAATGTGACATGTCCCACATTTTCTCTATCCCTAATATTGTTTCATATACATGCATCAATATTCACACATATTTAAACTGAGCAGAAAACTAAACTGTACAGAATATGCTCTGTACATATTTCATGCTTACCTGCCTCTCACAATGTTTTCTTGAAGAAGTTCAGTTATAATGTTGGCAATGTTGGAAACGTTCACCTTGTTGATCAGACCATTGATGGATTTCTTCAGTGCTTCCCAGCTCATTCTTTGATAGGCTAAGCTGTTTTTCAAAATATACAAATTTACTAATGGGCAAAAAGCAAAGAACTAGAGCAAAAGGAATGATCAGATGGAGCATTAAACATAGTGACACATCTCTCACTTCACTTTTACAAACGCAATAGTCTACAAACACTAGCCTAAAGAAAAGAAAAATTTGGGATGACATGATAGTATTCCAATATTTGGGGGGCTGCCACAAAGAAGAGGGGGTCAAATTATTTTACAAAGCACCAGAGGGCAGGACAATTAAGAGTGAGGACAATTAACCAGTGAAATAGCTTGCCTTCAGAAATTGTGGGTGCTAGATTCGACCGGAAGCGTCACAGCGAGACAGTCAGGGAAATAGCGGGCTCCGATGAGCCTCGCAAAATCCCAGGCTGCCAAGCCGCTGCCAAGGGTTCTTCAGACTGGATCTGTCTTGTAGGGACAGAGAAGGAGAGGCACATTGGAAGATGAAGAGGAATGGGCAAGTTCCTCGGAGGTCAGAGGAAACTCTCCGACTTGGCAGCAGGAGCGATGGCCATTGTGGCCATCACTAAGCTGGGGCAACTGGACTAAGTTTTGAGCAGGAGCGGTGATTTGAACAAAGCACTGATGCCGGGTGAGTGATTGCCAGCTCATAGGCAAAAAAAGAAAAAGATTTCAAAACTTGATAAAAGTGTCCCAGTGAAATAACAACGGCTAATGGGCATGGGGGAAAAGAAGGAAGAAGACCAAAGCAGAAATTTAAAGTGACAAAACCCGAAAAGAAAATTGACTTTTGGACAAAAATATTTGGAGAACTTTAAAATTAGAAGGAATAAAAACCCATAATTGGTGTGGAGGACTGGAAAGAAAGTAAAAAGATTTTTTTTTCTGAATGTTGGAAAAAAATTTAATAATTTAATTTAATTTAATTTAATTTAATTTAATTATTTAATTTAATTTAATTTAATTTAATTTAATTTTTTAGAAATCCTGGTATACCTGTTTTTATCAGTGATTTGTGCCTGCATCATCCTGAGCTTTGCTGGAGGGATGTATGCACCACCAGTCCGCGTAAGGATTGGATCCACTTCCTCTTTCTTTTTCTTTTGAGGGGGTTCCTCACGTAAAAGAGAACCCTGTACTCCTGATTTCTCCGTATCATTTCTTCTATCAGGTGACCGGGATTTCCTGTGCTTCTTCCAATCAGATTCTCTCTCTCTCTCCTGTCTTTCTCTCCTTCTGAAATTTAAAAAAAAAATCTACATATTTCATGTTCAAAGAACAAAAGAAAGAAAAAGTAAATTTTAAATATGATGCCAATATTTACCATCCATCAGTTCTAAAACTTATTTTAAGCAAAATCCTAATCAGCACACCCTACAAAAGCTTACAAAAACACCAGCAATTAAACAACACAAAGTTCAGAATTTTTAGAAGCATTTGACATTTACCTTGGTTCTGGATATCTGTCATCGTAATGCCCCCTTCCCGAATATTCTCTGTCAGATCTTCTGTGTTCCAAATGGCCTTTGCTTTGTGGTGATTGAGACCTCTTACGCTCCATGGACCTACTCCTGGATTAAGGGCAAAACTTGATTAGCAATTAATGTTAAACACATCACAGAATTTGTTCAGAGCCAGTTTGGTGTCATGGTTAAAGCACCACACTACAAATGAGGAAACAGTGACTACAGGTAGTCCTTGACTTACAACAGTTCATTTAGTGACTGTTCAAAGTTACAACGGCACCATAAAAAGTGACTTGGGACCCTTAACAACTGTAGGGATTCATTTAACAAATGTGGCAAGAAAAGTCGTAAAATGGAGCAAAACTTGCTTAACTGATTTTTTCATTTAACATAAATGTTGGGCTCAATTGTGGTCCATAAGTCGAGGACTACCTGTATAGTCCTGCCTTAGGCACAAAGCCAGCTGGCCAGTCGCCTTTCTCAGCCCTAGGAAGAAGGAACTGGCAAGCCTACTTCCCAAAGAATGCTGCCAAGAAACCTGCAGGCAGTTACAAGAAATCAGTGCTGATCTGAAGGCATAAGTAAACAAACAAACAAAAAACAAACGAACAAACAAACAATGGATTGTGTAACTTTGGAAAGCAAATAGTGTGTTTCAAATGTTCCTCAGCTGTCAACTTTGTATTGCACAGAACTCTACTCTATATGTAAAAGCAATAAAGATTGATATTATTTGTAGTAATTAAACACTGAAGTCTCGGTGTTTATGTATGTCCTTGAATTACTCCTTGGTTCATCAGTTTTACAAGATTTACATCATAAATCTTGCACCTAATCCCTCCCTCCCTTTTCGTATTTTCTACTGCTACCCCAATCCTTTCCAAACAGGTATCATCTTGATTATGACAGTGAAAGAAGCAAAGGAATGAACAACATTCATAAGTGGATATTTATATTTAATATATCTGATGTTCGTACATGTAACATACTTCTATAGTTTCTATACAAATATTTGGAAAAGAGATTTGAGCGGAGCAGAATCCTAATGAGGCACCAGATCAGAATGGACAGAGAAGGAAATGCACTCACACATGATGGATTCATTTCCATCTTTTCAATTGGCTCCACTCCTAATTGTGTAAGTCTGAAGGAGATTCTCCGTGAACTCAGCTACGTTCACTTAGCATTTGTCTACAACTGGAATATACTTAGAACAGCAGAATTTTCTGCTGAGAAGATCAAGAGAGTAGCCAATATCCCTGGGGACACTGAGAAAACTGTTAGCGCACCTTTAAAAGGTATAAATCTTGGACTGAAGATGTCAACTTATTAACAGCAACATAAGAAACTAAGCTAAAGACAGAAACACCTGCAAAAACACCTATTGATGAAATATCTAATAAAGCACACAACAGGTGAAGTCGTATGTGTATACTGCATATGTGTGCGTAAGAGAAAGTCACACATATCCCTCAACATCCCCAAATTACAAGCATTGTTGTCTGCGTCTTCCTTTGACCAGAAGACCCAAAACCAATCCTGTCAATTTATGAAGTTGTCTTGGTTCTTTAGATCGGAGTGAAAGAAATGTCCCCCTCAATTCACTTCTTTTCCATCAAATATCAAAACTGTCTGAAAGGAAGGCAAATCTAGGTTTAAAACAATTCCTATCCCAAAACAGTATTAGAATAAAAATATGATGTATTTCCACTACCAGATTCTCAGCTAATCTAAAATGACTAACCCTCGCAGGTAAACCGAGTATTTGCCACTTCAACTAACAATCAGTTTCAGATTTAAAACTTGCCTTAAAAAAAAAAGACACTATAGAAATGCTTTTTAACTTGTAGGGGAATTCTCAAATCTTACAATGCTTTAAATCTATTTTAAATTTTAAAATAGGAGTCCCCAATCCCTGGACCATGACTGGTACCTGTAGGTGGATTGGTAGGAACTGGGCTGAGCAAGTAAAGCCCTATCCATACACACGCAGGACCCAGGCAGCATGCGAAACTATACACACCCCTGATCTGTGGAAAAACTGCCCTCCATGGAAACCGGTCCCTGGTACCCAAAAGGTTGGGGGCTGTTGTTGTAAAATATGAAAGAAATTGTCTCCCCTCCCATCTCCCCATTACAATCTATTATTATTTATAGTGAGTTTTCACTGCATTCCTTATAAAAAGACATTTTACCTGTCTTCTGGGGAGGCACTTCTCTGACGAGTATGGTAAGATTCCTTCCTTTCACAGCTAGATCCAGACTTTAAAACATAAAAGCATTTAAGTTTTACATAATAAACATTAACTTAAGAGAAATGAAATGCAAAAATGTAAACTCACAAAGAACCAATATGACTTTTTTTCACATACATGCAACCCCATCCTGTATTTGCGATCCTTACAATATGTGCTCAAGTGGCACTGAGAAACCAGCTATTTTAAACCAGCCTTACCCTCTTTTGGAAAAATCTATATCTTTCTATTACTGTATTACACTTTATTGTAATAAATTTTGTGAATTGATTTGAGATTATTTAATGGGAAATAGTATAATAATGTAATAAATATTACTGTGTTAAATTTTATATTGTTCGTTTTTACTTCATTTTATTATTCTAGTTTATCAAATATATGGATTGTAATCAACTCTGATTCCTTAAGGTAATAGCCAGGCTACAAATATTTTAATAAAGAAAATACAGCATTTGACATAAAACATCAGTAAAATTTGCAGTCAGCCAACTACCAAGTAACAACTACATAACTGTTCTCAATAAAATATCGACTACATAGTAGACACTATAACATGATTATAACCGCATTATACAAATAAGTATACAATTCTTCTCAGATAAAATTTAGCGTCTGGGCTTCAGTCATACTTCCATAGACTCAAATTGCCTTCCGCATAAGCACTTTATAAACATTGAGGGAATTGGTGTCAGAGTTAAGGGGATAGACTAGGAGCTGGGAGTTTTAGTCCTCTTTAGGCATAAAAGCAACGATTTGCTACCTGTAGTTGCAGAATATATATTTATTTATTTATTTATTTATTTATTTATCTTAGATTTCTATACCGCCCTTCTCCCTGGGGACTCAGGGCAGTGTACAGCCAAGTAAAAACACATAATATAAACGTTAAGAACAAATTAAAAAGAATATCTCAATTTGGCTCCAAAATTTAAAAACACCCCGATTTAAAATTATTTAAAAGGCTTCGCTTAGGCCAGCCCGGCTTGTTGGAAGAGAAATGTTTTAAGGGCCCGGCGGAAGGCACGGAGGTCATGGATTCTTCTTATCTCAGGGGGCAGCTGATTCCAGAGGGTAGGAGCCCCCACAGAGAAGGCCCTCCCCCTGGGGGTCACCAGCCTACATTGCTTGGCTGATGGCACCCCGAGGAGACCCTCTCTGTGGGAGCGCACGGGTCGATGGGAGGTTGTCGGTGGCAGAAGGCGGTCTCGTAGATAACTGGGCCCTATGCCATGGAGCGCTTTAAAGGTGGTAACCAACACCTTGAAGGACACCCGGAAGACCACTGGGAGCCAGTGCAGTTCGCACAGGAGCGGTGTTATGCGGGAGCACCATGTAGCCCCCGTAATTACCCGCGCGGCCGCATTCTGGACCAGTT
>WNWU01014888.1:0-32613 GCA_012654045.1 Ptyas mucosa | reverse complement strand
GGGGGGGGGGCAGGGATTTTTGCTACCGGTTCTCCGAACCACCCGCCTCCATCGCTACCGGATCGGGTGATCTGGTCCGAACCGGGAACATTTCACCCCTGGTTCAGTCACAAGATGGGGGAATTCTTCCTGTGGTGGCTCTGCGGTAACCACTAACTTGAACTTGCATTCATCAAGTGGTGAATCTGTTATGTTTTTTGAACATATCTGCATGAATGACCATTGAATGCAAAGCTTTTAAGCTTTTTAAGATATAGTATGAATTTTTGGTTTTCCCATGAAGCCAAAATGGCATTTGTATTGATACCTGTGATATCGGTGGCACAGTGGTTAGAATGCAGTACCGCAGGCTACTTCTGCTGACTGCTGGCTGCCTGCAATTTGACAGATCGAATCTCACCAGGCTCAAGGTTGACTCAGCCTTCCATCCTTCCGAGGTGGGTAAAATGAGGACCTGGATTGTTGGGGGCAATATGCTGACTGTGTAAATCGCTTAGAGAGGGCTGTAAAAAGCACCGTGAAGTGGTATGTAAGTCTAAGTGCTATTGCTACATTGCAGCAACCATTTTTATTTCTCTGAACTGAACGAAGTGACTCATCCAGATTTCATCACAACACTAGCATACAGTAGTAGGAGATATTTCAGGAAAGGAAAAAAATTAAATATTTTGGATAAATAGAGAGTATTTTTTGAAATGTTGGTATTAATTAGATGTTGGAAGCTTTTTGAAAACTACAAGCCAAATGCTACAAGCCAAAAGATAAGTAGTTTTTCTAAACGAAATAAATAATTCTCTGGGTTTTAAGAAGCTAATATGTACAGAAACTTGGCAGACAATACATCAAGAATATAAAATTTATTATCATATTATCATTTATATTATGTTATACTGAGGAACAATTTCAAGAGGAAGACTTGAGGCAAATTGATTGCATATTTAAAAAAAAAACTTAGCCAAGAAATACTTTTTTACATTGGATCCTTAGGGTTCTACTATAAAGACTTGAGACACCTTAATTGCATGTAAAAAAAACAACAAGAACACTCTGATTCCTAGCCTATAGACACAGCCTAGTCTTAGTGTGGGTGGAAGGTATTCTAGAATGACGGTGTCAATGTTCTGACTGAGGAACCCAACCAAAGCAAGCATGGCTGAGACAATTCAATCTCTGAATGGAAAACTTTATTGACTAGATCAGGGGTTCCCAAACTTGGCAGCTTTAAGACTTGTGGACTTCGACTCCCAGAATTCTCCAGCCAGCTATGCTTACAAGTCTTAAAGCTGCCAAGTTTGGGAACCCCTGGACTAGAACATTTCAGCACTGATCTCGCTAATTCTCATGCAAACCCACATAATTAAAGTATAACCCCTATTAGAGCAGGTCACATTGTCCAATTGAGTCTCATTGTATTGTTATGAGAAAAAGGCTTTGGCTTTGGCAAACACCTTCCGAAGTGTCCTTGGCTCTCACGGCTGTCTTCTTGATGTCTGCAGTCTACATTCCATCTCACCCTTCCTGAGAAGTGATAATAGTTGCAACAGCAAGAGAGCAGCTCGAACTTGACAGACAGAATTCCAAATTCTTTGAAATAAACTCTCTGTTTATTTCATGTGGGGCCTCATGTATTTATTATCTGTAACATAAGAGGATGGCATCTCTATACAGAACCTACAGAATCCACTAAAGAAGACAACGATTTTGCCCTGCCCTTAAGACTCTTTTGTTTCAACAGGCCGGGCTGGCTTAGCAAATGAATTTTAAATTGGGTGTTTGTACTTTTTAACATAAGGGCCAAATTATGTGTGTGTGTGTGTGTGTGTGTGTGTGTGTGTGTGTATTGTTTTTAAATTTTATGAGTATATGTTTGTTTTAATATGGCTGTACACCGCCCTGAGTCTAACTAACTAACTAACTAACTAAATAACAACGAGCTCCTAAGCTACAAATTTAGCTTTCAAACTTAATTTCTCTAAGACAATGAAAAGAAGGCATGCATAATTCTCCCTCTGTCCTTTTTTCTTTGTTTTTTTTTAATTTGATTTATATGCCGCCCTTCTCCAGAGACTCAAGGCGGCTTACAATGCGCTAAGCAATAGCCTTCATACTGTTGTATATTTATACAAAGTCAGCTTATTGCCCCCACAAACTGGGTCCTCAATTTACCTACCTTAGAAAGGATGGAAGGCTGAGTCAACCTTGAGCCTTGGTGAGATTCGAACCTGCAATAATTGCAGGCAGCTGATGTTAATAACAGGGCTTTAGACCACTGTACTATCCAAGGATCCAAGTCCTATAGTCTGCATCACTTCTCCAATTGTAGTTTGTCACATCAGGGATCTTCCTTATTACTGCAAATAAGTAAGGGCTGATGACTCCCCAACTCTCAGAAGAATCCTGATTTTCTTTATCTTTGGTTTGTCCTAAAATTAATGAGTTGGAGTGAGAAATGTTTGTCTCACTCTCACAAAATAGTACATTTCAATAAAGATAAGATTTAATTCAAGAAAGTTTAACTAAGTTACCTAGTCATCCAAAATACAATTAAACTATGGTAATTCCTGCCACGGGGTGTAGTGAAATCTTTTCAGGTCCAAATAAGATGATGGTTGTGAGATAAGAGTTTAAGGTTAACGAGAAGTAGCAAGGCAATTTGAGAGACAAAACTGGCGTGAAACCCAACCAATTTTGTTAAAGCCAAAGCTCTTATCAGCAACCAATATTTGGAATATTTAGGAATAAAAGCAGTAGTTAGGCATGGGTCAAAGTTTCTGAGAAGGTTTTCATAAAACATTCAATAACAAAACATAAAGTGTGAGGTTGAGCTGTCCTACAGGTTCCTTCCTGTATCATACTGCATTCAATGGGTTGATAAATCCACTTAAGTCCCAATCTCCAGGTGAGCAGAGTTCCAGAGCTTTGGTGAAATACAGCATATTTTTCATTCTGAATGTGACATAATTGTTTTAGGGTTTTTTTAAAAAGTGATTTTTGTTATTTCTTTTTATATTCTTTTTAGGGATTTTTGTATGCTACCCAGAATCACATTAGTTGGCCTTGGTGACCATATAAATATTATAAAGTAAATAGAAAAATGCCAAAGCAATGTTAAAGAAGTTGAATCTAGAAAGAAATTTATCAGACCAGAGAGATTATGCATGCAGCTTAAGAGTGCTGTGCAATAAAGCTCTAGGATGAGAGATGGTATATTGTCAAACACCTTACAAAGAACCAGAGTTAACATTTATTTACAAATGGTGTCTCTCCATAATCTTATGATCTAGGATACCTGAAATCAGAATTTAGCAGCGCTAAAGAGACACCATTTGTAAATAAATGTTAAAACTGGATTTTTTTAATCTTTCTGATTACATACCCCCTCTCATCTTAGAACTGCACTGCACTGCAGCCCACTGCAGCAATTAAATGCAGACTAATCCACATTGTTGTCTTTCCCATAGCCACCTATGGTTGCAAACGTTGGACCACAAAAACTAGACAGAAGGAAAATTGACTCATCTGAGCTATGGAATTGGAGAAGGCTCCTGCTCATTCTTTGGACAGGAAAGGTGACAAACTGGCAAGTACCGGAGCATATAAAACCAGACTTATGACTGGAAGACAAAAATCACAAAATTCTGCCTTACTTATTTTGGCCATGTCATGCACTCAAATATATTGGGAAAGGCAGTTATGCTCAGAATGGCCAGGTGTAAAAAGAAATGAGGGCTGTCAAAAAACCCCACGGTGGCTAGACACCATCAAAGCCAACACCAGCTAGAGCATAAAACAGCTGTAAGGTATGTCTATGGAGATTTTCAGTCAGCCAGATCATGGTTGTCCCAACGGTGCTTTTTTGTTGAAAAACAAAGTCTAGTTGCCTTTTGAAAAAGCACCTTTGGACATCTGTAAGGAATCTTAAAAGATTGGAAAATATGGATAGACTAGCTGGACGCCTGTGCTTCTCTATGAAACTATGTGCTCGGGCTTGATAAATTGACACTTACAGCAGTGGTGGGTTGCCCCCGGTTTGGACCGGTTCGCAAGAACCGGTAGTAAAAGCAGTGGGAAGTCCCACCCACCACTCCGGATGTCGTCATCGGCGATCTCGCTTCGCTCGTGCATGTACGCAATCCTGTTGCAAACCGGTAGTAAAAGTAAATAGAACCCACTCTTGACTTATAGCCTGAAACTTAATGTAGAATGTGTAACTCTGTAGCATCAGAGTGTGTTCATATAATGAAACTGGCAGTTGGAACAGAGGGGGAGGAGGAGTAGAATGTCCCAGCCTGCAGCATCCATCAGTATTCATCTGGCTAGCATCCTGTCAGTGTATGAGAGAGTTGAGGGGTTTTTGGAAACTCAAACAGTATTTGCTGTGTGAGCAAGAAGGAGACAGGAAGGAGGCTGGATGTGGCGTAGATCAACTGTTCTGTAGTAAAGCTGCTTGCTGCTGTGAAAATGAAACTAAAACTGAAAGTCCTCTCCTCTGCTTGTGTTTTGCATTTGGAATAGATTTCTTTTGAGGTGGGGAGTGGGCGTAGAACACCTTAGCATCAGAGGGCTGTTTGGAAAGTGAAACAGTATTTCCTGTGTGAGCAAGAAGGAGGCAAGAAGGAGTTGGGCGTGGCTTAGCTCAAGTGTTCTGTATTAAAGCTGATTCCTGCTATGAAAGTAAAATTGAAACTGAAACTCCTCCGCTTGTGTTTTACATTTGGAACAGATTTCTTTTGAGGTGGGGAGGGGGAGTACAACTTCTTAGCATCAGAGCGTGTTAATAATAATATAGGAAATACTAACGTTCTGATGGTCATTTCGAAAAAATACTTTCTTAGTGAGCACCTAGAAGCCAAGAGGAACATACGTGGCAAATTTCAAGTTTGTAGGCTTTACGGTTCTGGAGATTTCGTGATTAATGTGTGAATGGCTTTCGCTTTTATGTATATAGATTTGGTCTGTAGAATCACTGAGAATTACACACAATTGAACAGATATCATCATCATCATCATCATCATCATCATCATCATCATCATCATCATCTCCTTCCAAACCTTCTATAACCTCACTGAAAGTTCATTTATATATCAATGTATGTGCCAGCTTTTTGTTTCCATGATCAAAGCTTCTTATCATCTTGTTATTTGTAGGAGTCATTCTCTGTTGGGGGTATTTAATTTGGATTGTTTATTTATTTGGTTATGATTATATTTTTCATGTAGTAGAATTTCTCATCGTGATAATGATTTAGTTATATTTTCCAAAAGGGGAAGAAAGGCAACAATGTTCAGGGACAAAGCTATATACTGATTCCCCCCCCACCCCTTCTCATTGTTCAAACGCAGCCTTGAGAGCCTTCTGCATTTCTAAATAAGCTTTCAAAACTAAATTGTGGATTTAAAGTATTAGAGGCAGAGGTCATTAAAGGATAATTATCACTCAGCTGAATTGATGGTTTAACGTTATTTGTTGCATTCTAAATTGTATCCTAAAGGTAAATTAGTGCATGAATATATGAGTCTCTTTGGAAATAACTAAGGGCTAATAATGTTTTGTTATACATTTTGCCCCCATTCCACTTCTGTGTCTTAGGTCGAAACATGCTGTCCCATAGCTTATAATTTGTTCCAAACCTGAATCGAAGTCACAATGTTCATCTCAATTATGATGATAAAACCAATTAAATCAGCAACCAAGTTTTTAAAAGTACAGTACAGAATTAACCCAGTACTTCTGATTACTGCAATAAATCTATTCAAGCCACTAACACAGAGGTCTTCAAACTTGGCAGCTTTAGGACTTGTGGACTTCAACTCCCAGAATTCTCCAGCCAGCTATGGGAGTTGAAGTCCATAAGTCTTAAAGCTGCCAAGTTTGAAGACCTCTGCACTAACAGAACCCAACCAAAAGTCAGCAAAATCCAAGCATACCACCTCAATTTCTGGTACTGCATTCTTAATAGCCTCCTATATAAGGAGGCTACTTTATTAAATTACCTTCATGCTAATATACAACAGAAGGCAAAAAAATAATAATAAAAGAGAGCGAACTAATTCTCAAAAATATTGAAATGAGGGGAAAGATGCCATAGTGGATTAAAGGATGTAGAGTGGGTAAACAAAAGAAAACAGTAGTAATTGAATATGATTTCCAGGAAGGCCTTTAGGAATTTGTAGTCAGCACATCAATGTATCATGTAATCAATATATTTATATTGAGGATTGTCTCATGGTCTCAAAATATAATTTAAGTAGATCGGGAATCAATAAACATTTGGGTAATCATTTGACAGCAGCAAAAGTAATAAAACTAATGCAATGTCTAGTCCAAAATCATTATATACTTGGAAAAACTGGAATCAATGGTAGAAATAAATTGTACAAAGCAAAGCACAGAAATACAGGTTAAACAAACATTTGATCAGGCTTCAAGACAAACAAATCTCTCTCTAGCAGCACTATTGATTTTCATGGTATACTCAAAGTCAACGGTAGTGCAAATATATTACATGCACATCGAAATACGTTCAGATTTACCTGAAGGTCTTTACCAGCATCTTTAACAACCAGATTGGATTTAATAAATAAAATACATGCATGTGTCCGTGTGTTGCATTTTTTAATTTGACTGGTACTCAAGGAGGGATAAGTTCAACCTTGTTAGCAATAGTCATCATCATTAGTTTAATTTACTCCACTTGCTTGTTGGGATGCTTAAAAAGACAGTGTTAATTGGGAAATTAAAAATATTTTAACAATTAAATATTTAAATTAATAATTAACAATATTTCTGCACTTCTTTTAGAGCCAGCTTAGTCTTAGGGCACCAGGCTAGAAACTATGAGTTCTTTCAGGAGTTGTAGCAGGGGGAAAATCCAGCAGGTTCTGACAGGTTCTGGAGAACTGGTAGTGGAAATTTTGAGCAGTTTGGAGAACCGGCAAATACCACCTTTGGCTGGCCCCAGAGTGGGATGGAAATGGAGATTTTGCAGTATCATTCCCCTGCCATGCCCACCAAACCACACCACACCCACCAAGCCATGCCCACAGAACCAGTAGAAAAAAAAAATTGGATTTCACCACTGAGTTGTAGTCTCATAACATTTAGTTATGAAAGCAGGCTGGGTACCATCGGAAGAAAAAATAATAAAGAAAACCCCCGAATGTGCCAAAATAGATAAATTAACAATGGAGATCAAAGAAAGAGAAGATTTGGATTATTACAAAGTGTGGAATAGGTTTTATACATGATCGGAAAACAGAAATTAAATTAAGAAATAAGAGTATAAAGTGAAATTTGATATTAACATACTACATATAAATGTAAATAATGATCCTGCTAACAAAACAGTTAATTGTGAATATTTAAAAATAAAGAGAAGGAGCGGGAGGATAAAAGCTGAGAGTAAAGACAAAAGTCGATGCAGAAAGTTGTAAAATTGTATATATCGTTAGTATTGTTCTTTAACGTCTGATGTGTGTGTGTGTTTGTTTTTGTTTTTGTCTCTTGATTTCTTTTGCTATTGTGTGTTTGGTTTTAAAATGTAGAATTAGAAAAATTAGACAAAAAGAAAAAAAAAGAAAACAGGCTGGGGGTCTTTGGGTCAGTCACATTCTCTTAGCCTGCAATGTCAGGCTTAGATGACAAGTTGGTCAGTCAATTCCTGTTACAAATAACAGAACAACACTCAGTTGATCCAAGTTGATTTTTTTTTAAAAAAATCCCCAATGCTTTAATGGAATAACAGAGTTGGAAGAGACCTTGGAGGTTTTCTAGTCCAAACCCCTGCTCAACAGTGGTAAGATGCTGCCGGTTTAACAACCGGATCGGTGACCATGCGCTTTGCATGCATCTAAGGCGCTTGTGCGCAGCGCTGAAAATGGAGCATTTAGAAGCTCAGCTGCTTACCTTCCAAGTCAGCAACGGTAATGTTATGTATGGATTGGCTAGAATCTACATACGTTTTCATGCTCGTCATGGATTGGCTAGAATCTACATAAGATTTCATGCTGACCGCTGATTGGCTGTCCGGACTATGGGAGATTTAACCTGCTGTCATTGGCTGGCTGGTCTGCCTGGAGCGCCTTAAAAAGGCGAGCTCTGGCAGCCCAGCCGGCAGAGCGCAGTCACATTTTGCTTGAAATAAAAAGGTGCTGAATTCACTAATGACGCTCGTCTGTTGCTTTGCGCCGATCTAACAAGTAAGTAGAACAGCAACGGGGGGGGGGGGGGGGGTCAGCTCTGTCACACTATTGAGATGAGCTACAAAGCAGGAAATAATGGACAGGATAGAGGGGGGGGCGGGGGGGCAGGGCCAACCGATCGTGAGAGTTACCAGTTCGCCCGAACTGGTCTGAACCGGCTGAATACCACCTCTGCTGCTCAAGCAGGAAACCCTATACCTTTGCTGACATTCAGTAATGATTTAGATTGTTGCATAACATATTAGACTAGCTTTACTAGTCTAATGTGTGGTCCTTGGTGCTCTCTGTACTTGGTTATTTTGCAGATTTCATTACCCAGTGAATAAACCTAGCACTGATGAAGTTATCTAGTTTGGGTAATGAGACATCTGGAAGAAAACAACCAAGCTCGGAGAGCACCAAGAACACCTCATATCAACCCTGAACTACAAATATTCTTCTTTATTCTAATAAACTAGTCTAGAATGTAAATTTCTAACTGCTGTTTCAATGGGAAAATGCAATCTAATTCCTACCAGTCAATTGATGACAGGATTAGCTGACTCAACACAGCAGATTATTGGTTACTTGCCATTAATGACAGCAAGTAATTAGCTGTCCGTTTCCTAACAGGCATCTGATCTACATATTCATTGCATTTTGCATATTAACAGTTCTAAACATCTGGGAAGGAGATAAGTTGAGCTGTCTTCTCAGGACAAATGTCCCCTAAGCAAACTTGAAAGCTTATGTAGAAATACAGGTTAAATGCAGGTTTAATGCAGGGATATATATCACATGAGGTAAGAATCATCTTTAAAAAAAAACAAACCAGTATATTCAAAAGAGGTGATGTAACAGGAGATCGTTAACTTCTTCCAGAAAGTTATAAGATTTTTCCAAAATGAAGGTAGGTAATGAAAGCACATCATTTCATCATCCAGAACTGGAACACTTAGACAGCAAAAACAATCACAACGCGATACCAGTGGGAAATAAATCCACAACAATAAATCTTACCATTTCTATAGCCAGCATAAAATGTGAACAGTTTTAATGAGAATTACAAAAGATCTGGTCTTAAAATGTAGGCTATGGGAAACTCTCTGGTGTAAGTTTTACAGGCTGGATAGAGACTCTTTTAGCTTCCTAACCTGGGGCAAGAGACTGACTTCAAAAGTGTTCCCCTTTCCATGATTTAAAAGCCAGATGTTCTTTCCAGTCCTATGAGAGGATGCAAATTCTATTAGAAAGATTGTTTACAAAATGTGAAATAATCTTACGTCCGTCAAAAGTTTTGGAGAGCAGGTTGCAACTGAATTGATACCAACAACACTTCAGCATGATATATTACTTGAAAGTAAGCTATGGACTGTACCACCGCAAGCTTAAAAAAGGGTAGAAACACGGGAGAAGCAAGACAGCACCAAAAAAAAAAAAAAAAAAAAAAAAATCCATAGAAGAATTAGCCTATCCTAATATTCCCTACCTCCCATACTATCTTTAATTGTGGAGATTTTTGTACATGCGAATTCTAATTTTCATTGTGAAACTTGAACTTGAAAATTCCCTCATTACTACTCTGGAGAGAATGGAGACCTCCAACTGAAATAGACATTCAAAAACCTGTTTCTGTTTATAATTTCATTGGAAGAATATAATCCGACTCCTCTTCCAATCACAGAGCTGGCAGTGCTAAGGAATTCCATTCAAGTTCCTTGAGTAGGACCCAAGGAAAATGGGCAGTTATCTTACAGCGAGATAGACTAATGGCCCATCTAGTTGAGGATATCAACTGTTTTACAGCTTCTTTAGTTTAGTTTTTAGTTGAGTTTAGTTTACTTTATTGTCATTGCACATGGTACAACAAAATTAAATGCCGTCTTCGATGTGCATTAATAACTATAAAAATAAAAACACAAACATACATCCTTTACATTCTATATAATTGAAATTGAAAAGCCGATATTGCACTATACCGTAGAATTCAATATGGTTATTGCCCTGGGATAGAAGCTGTTTTTCAGCCTATTTGTCTTTGTTTTTGGTATCCTGTATGTCTGCCAGATGGAAATAGTTCAAAAAAAGGGTGCCCAGGATGAGATCTTTAAGAATGTTTTGAACTTCCTTAAGGCAGCGGGAGCTATAAAGCTCTTCCAAAGAGGGGAGAGGGCAGTCAATGATCCTCTGGGCCAGGGGTCGGCAACCTTAAACACTCAAAGAGCCACAAAGGTCCTAACTGGAAGCTCCTGTTCAATTCTGGAGCCAACCGGAAGTCCGGTTCTCCCACCATAGAGTCTCCTCCTAGCATTGCATCCTTTTTCCTCTACCTGTCCTAACTGAAAACCCAATCAATTGTGGAGCCAACCAGCAACAGGGAGCCGCAGCAGAAGGATGAAAGAGCCACATGTGGCTCCAGAGCCATGGGTTACTGACCCCTGCTCTGGGCAATGATGTTAACCCTCTGGAGCGCTATCCTGTCTGCCACTGTGCAATTGGCAAACCATACATAGGTGCAGTAAGTTAAAATACTCTCTATGGTGCAGCAGTAGAAGGCCACCAGCAGTTTTACATTCAGTTGTTGTTTCCTGAGAAGTTGCAGGTAGTATAATCTCTGCTGGGCCCTTTTGACCAGTGCTGCAATCTGAGTGCCCCAGGTCAGGTCCTTTTTTTTATAAGAGCTTTTATTAGGATCTATATATTCTATCTGAGTATTATCAGGATTGAATTGGAGATGTTCTGCATGCAAAGCATGTGCGTCTGTCTATTCTGCTGTAGGAATGGGGGCGGGGGGTGGGAATCAGTATCTAACCTGTATCGTTTTGTACTTGTTCATCCACAACAGTAGCCCATTTCAGCTGCATTAATTTGTTCAAATGAAAATTCTCATTTAAGCAGTTAGTTAGATGCCAGTGGCTCAGATTAACTCATGGTGCTGCATGAACAAGTGCCCACCATTTTCAACCTGTCTTCTGGAGTACATTTGTAGGCTTTTCCAAGAATCTTCCCATAATCACTTTAATCCAATTCATTTGCTTTATCTGTTGCTTTTCTTTCTTAGGTTCCCTTCAACCTTGCCAAGAAAATCTTCCTGGAATGTTCTTGATTGGTTTGAAGAAAATTGTTCCTTCATTGATTTTCTTCTCTCTATATTAACACCAAGCAACTGGATGTTATACAAATTTTTGCCAGGGCAGTCAGGGCTAATTGTCAAGCTGTGGGAGTTTTAGACTAAAATATGCAGATGGTATTAGGTTGATAACCCATGTGGGATATATTTGACACTCATTCTTCTTACACAGCAGCTGGGTTGTTTATGGCTTACCAGAATATTTGAATTCAGCCTTTGTTAATTGTAAACCAAAGTTTATAGCTTAGCATGATGTATGAGTCACTCAACTGCATGTTATTTAATGTTATGTAGGTAAACTATTGTGATTTAGTTAGTTACACCAATATTTGCACCCATCAGTGAAAATTGGTGAACTTTTCTGGGTGATTTTGAATGTTCAGCTTATTTATTTATGTATTTATGTGTTTATTAAATTATCGAGTGAGTCTGGGTGGCTTACAAATAGCAATATAAAACAATTTAAACATAGAAGGATTAAAACATTGGCCATCAAAACTAAAACTTTAACAGCACACTATTCCTTGTAATGGTACCAGTGAACAGATAGTCCTTGATTTATGACCACAATTGAGCCCAACATTTCTGTTGCTAAAAGTGAGTTTCGTCCCATTTTACAATCTTTCTTTGCCATAGTTGTTTATTTATTTATTAAATTTATTTATTAAATTTATATACCGCCCTACTCCCGAAGGACTCAGGGTGGTAAACAGTTAAACGGTAAATACATGTTATATAGATATTCAAAAAACCGATTAAAAAGCAATTAAATAATTTGGTCCAGAAATAGAATTAAATTAAACACCTCAAAAGTGAGGTGAATTGAGTGTTAAGTGAATTGCTTAGCACTTAGAAACATGGTTGTTAAGTGAATCTGGCTTCCCTATTGACTTTGCTTCTCAGGAAAGTACAAAAAGTGATCATACGACCTCAGGACACTGCAACCGTGATAAGTATGAATCAGTTGCCAAGCATCTGAATCACATGACCATGGGGATGTAGCAATGGTTGTAAGTGTGAAAAACAGTCGTAAGAACTTTTTCAATGCCGTTGTAAATTTGAACAGTCATTAAATGAATAGTTCTAAGTCTATATGCATATGCAAGGAAATGTGATCAAATTAACCTTTGGGAGAAAAATGTATTATATAAACAGCATAGAAAGTGTTTCCCTATAAATAGAACTCTCCTAGTTCAATATGCATTCCTATATTTTATTAAGAATAAAGCATCCAGAAATAGGCAAATAAGGCTCAACCTCTTATGTCTGAAAGTTGAAAAATACCTCATGTATATACATATGAATCAAGGGATAAAAATGATGAAAGTCCTTTGGCTCAATTTAACGAGTCAAAATGTAACTTAATTATTATAAATAATTATGAACAGTGGTGCGGTGGCCTAGAGGTGGAGCTCTCACCTCACAATCAGGAGAGTTCGATCCTAGCTAGAGGCAGATATTTCTCTTCTAGGCAGGATGAGAATATATCTGCTGAATATAACTCCACATTGGTGACAGGGAGGGCATCCGGCCAGTAAAAACTCTGCTCCATTCAGTTGCCTGGACTCCACCCCTCAAGGAATTATGCGGTCATTAAAAGAAGATGATGATTATAAATAATTATGAAGTCTTTTCAATGTTTTTATTTGAAAAATAAAAAGGCAATTATCTGAAACAATTGACTTATTTATTTATTAGATTTATTTGCTGCCCATCTTGCTTTGATTCCTTTGATCCTGTTTTGTGAAAATTGAATAATGCAAATATGAACCAGGAACCCTCACACATTTTTCTGTGAACTGCCACCTCATAAAACAACAATATCACATTTCCACAATTGTTTCTTACTAAGGTAAATTGTTCTATCATACACATTTCCCTGCTGATTCAAGGTAGACCATGCTGCCATACCAAGGACAGGAAAAAAAATATCTCAGAGGTGGCCTATGATTGGTGGTGACCTATATAGTTATGTTCATGCCACCCTGAGTGCTTTCTCTATTTTCCATTAATGAAACAAACTAGATGGAGATTCTGTCTTTTGTAAAGTGTCTAGTTCAAAAAGAATTTCAGATCAAACCCCGCAGTTATCAAATTCTTGGTTGGTAGCAACTGAAAGAAAAGTTCATAGTCACCATCTAAAAGCTTACTTGGCCTTTACTCGTTCCTGCCTTTCAATATGAGCAGAGAACCTTTTGATGCAGCTTTCATCCTGGGACATAACAAAATTTGCTTTCCTGAGAATCTGGCAATTCTTTTACTCATCTCTCTTCAAAACATTGGCAACTGCATTTGCTTTATGAAGTCAAGAATCAGACGCCCTTATTTGTAGAAAGCATATCAACCAAAGCTTTCAACATACTATGCCTGTTTTCTTTACAACATCAAAAAAGCAGGTTTTTTTAAAAAAAATACACTTTGGTTTTTAAGGTATAAGAAATAAAAGCTAAGTAAGCAGATACTCTAAAAGAAAGATAAATGCAGGTATATGATTTCAAGCCTCTAAAGTAGGGATTCCTAACTTTTTGCCATCACAGCTCCCTTTAAAACAATCTTACGTGCAAATCTCCCATAAAAACCCAAGGAACAAAATGAACATAAATGAAAAATGAAAGCAATACAAAGAAAACATTGAGAAAGGTAGATTTATTGTAACAGTGTTTACGAGAAAGTTCTTCACCCCTTCCTTGGACTTTGTCTGCAATTCCCCAGGGGAGGTTCAACTCATAATCAAAATCTCACTTCCACAATTGTTTCTTACTAAGGTAAATTGTTCTGTCATACACATTTTCCCTGCTGCATAACGGTAGACCATGCTACCATAAAAGGTAAAGGTAAAGGTTCCCCTCGCACATATGTGCTAGTCGTTCCCAACTCTAGGGGGCAGTGCTCATCTCCGTTTCAAAGCCAAAGAGCCAGGACTGTCCGAAGATGTCTCTGTGGTCATGTGGCCGGCATGACTAAAAGCCAACGGTACATGGAACGCTGTTATCTTCCCACCAAAGGTGGTCCCTATTTTTCTACTTGCATTTTTTACATGCTTTCAAACTGCTAGGTTGGCAGAAGCTGGGACAAGTAACGGGAGCTCATCCCATTATGTGGCACTAGGGATTTGAACCGCTGAATTGCTGACCTGTCTATCGACAAGCTCAGCATCTTAGCCACTGAACCCCTTTATTCTTTACCTTTATGCTGCCATACCTGCTCATAAATCCTGCTCTAAACCAAATATTTCTTTGGTAAAAATTTCAAGGATAGCTGTCATCTATCAAGTTTGATGGAATGTTTTTATTGAGGATATCTGAGGGGGCCCTCTAGTAAAGCCTCTTCTCTGTTATAGTGTCCTTGAATAAAATTACCTTGATGGGATCACAGGATTAAATTAGGCGCTGATTTATTTTCCTACAACATCTCAAAACTGATGATAAGTCAGGAACATTCTGGAAATTAAACAAAGATGCCTGGATCCAAAATTTGGCCCTGTATCTTTAAAGACTTACATGGCTCGAGACCATAAAGCAGTGTGGACCCCAGCTTTTTTGCCACCAGGGACTGGTTTCAGAAGAAAAATTGTTTTCCATGGCCTGAGGAGGGGGAGAGGGATCATTTCGCATACAACCTAGATCCTGCGCATGTGCAGATAATACTTTGCTCACCTGACACTTGCACGGCCTGGACTGGTAGTGGTTCACAGCCAGTGGTGGGATTCAAATAATTTAACAACCGGTTCGCTGCCCTAATGCCCAGCTGGGTAGGCATGGCTTAGTGGTCATGTGACCGTGTGGGCGTGGCCAACTCAACGTCACTCACGTCAATGGGTGCTTTGCCTTAGCTGTTACAATGTAATAAGGGTTAACCAAAGAGGCAGTTTCTGTAAGCAGGACAATAAAGATGAGCTAGAAACGACACCAGAATGTTTCCTTCCTGCCTTCCTTACAGGATTAGCCTTGTAAAGTGGAAAAAAACCAAAATAAGATTTCTTCCAAAGACCAGTTCTTCGAACTGCTTACAAAGTTAACAACCGGTTTTCCCGAATAGGTGCGAACCGGCTGAATCCCACCACTGTTTACAGCCCAGGGCTTGGGGACCCTTGCCATAAAGAACATCTTTTTCCATTTGATCCTCCCCATATTTCTAACTGCAATTTGAAATATTTCTGATGTTTAGCTCATTGCTGAAGGTAGTGGAAAAACTGTTTTTTCTTATACACATTTTCCACCTTTCTAAAACTTACCCATTCCTGGAAAAAAAAAAACACCACCCAATATTTTTCACTAACCAAAGAATGTCAGATAGTTTATAGTATCTTACAATAATACTTTGTTTTTAGTTTTTATGGTGTTTATTAGAAAACCAGTCTCTCTCCGTAAGGAACAGCTTTTTAAAATTTTGTCTAGGTTTTTTCCTCTGCCTTTCTTTTTCGGGTTGTTATTTTTTACAGGTTTAACTTTGTTTTGTTTAATTTAGTTGTTTTATTACATTTTGGTATTTTGTCTTCTTCTATATCAATCCTGACATCTTAGCTTTTCTTGACCACTTCCTACAGTGAGATTTCTGCTCCTTGTCTGGTCATTCTTCCTAATCTAAAAAAGTTCAATGGGAAGGCTATTCAAACTATCTTTATCTGAAATCTAATACAAGCATAGGAAGCTGGGATTATAGAATTATATAGCACAAAGTAAGGATGCAATAAGAACCTCCAGACTGTTTTTATTCACGTGTTTATTGAGGTGGAGTCTCTGAATGTTTTGAATCTGCCTTTTTACAATCCAGGCTGAGGATCTGTATATGAGATAGGCTACTAATCAGTGGTGGGTTGCTACCAGTTCTCCCTGGTTCAGGCAAGCCGGTAGCTGGGATGGTGAGGTGAGAGCGAACCGGTTCTCTCCTCCCGCCTGCCCCTGCCTTATATATACTTTATATTCAGTTATTTTTAGCCCAGCTGAAACATGTGGCAGAGCGGATTGCTGCGTCTTAGCTGTTCCTTAATACACTGCATTTGCACGGAGCTCATGCATGAAGCGAACCGGTGGTAACACCAGTTGAAACCTGCCACTGGTACTAATGAACACTCCTACCAACTTGTCAGCCCTTCAAGGTCCAGAAACTCAAAGTATGAATACTATGTGAGTTGTCGTAAAAATATCCCAATAAAGACAAACCACAAGCAATAAATCTTACTTTAAGATTCAGAGGTTTATTTCATGAGCAAATTGGAACATGAACAGCCATCATAACACAACTTATATCAATAACCCATTGCAATGAGGTCCATTGACATAGCTAAATTCAGCAAGGAGTAACTATGGCCAGAGGCCCTGAACTCATCCCAAGACATTCTTTTTATACTTTTCTGCACGCATTTCACAACTTACTTCCTTGTTCTGTTTTACTGACAGTCTCCACATATATCTGTGTACATCTCAAACGTCTATCTATCGGCTACTTTCAGTTCCTTATTTCTCACAGTTTCAATGTTCTGATTCCAAATATATCTCAAAACCACGTACTTTGCAAAATCACATTTCACAGCAACAGCTCAGCAGGGTTACAAATAGTTTTGATACCCTTTGGAATCTTTCTATCTAAATGTTGGTTCATGTAGCTTTTCTAAAAGCCTGCTATCCTTCTGAGAGGGATGCGGTAGCTCAGTGGCTAAGATACTGAGCTTGTTTATCAGAAGGTCGGCAGTTCAGCGGTTCGAATCCCTAGTGCCACATAATGGGATGAGCTCCTGTTACTTGTCCCACCTTCTGCCAACCTAGCAGTTCAAAAGCACATAAAAAATGCAAGTAGAAAAATAGGGACCACCTTTGGTGGAAAGGTAACAGTGTTCTGTGCGTCTTTGGCATTTAGTCATACTGGCCACATGACCACAGAGACATCTTCGGACAGTCCTGGCTCTTTGGCTTTGAAATGGAGATGAGCACCACCCCCTAGAGTCGGAAACGACTAGCACATATGTTGGAGGGGAACCTTTACCTTTATCTTTTATCCTTCTGAGATCAATGGACTCTGATAGTCCAATAGGCTATTTGTCCGTTTCTCACAGAGTACTACACTACCTTTAATGTAAGGTTGCAGTAACAGAATTTGCAAGTCCGAAAGCACTCCTCCACTTCCTTGTCTGTACTTTCCAGAGAACTAGGAAAAGACCCATTCCCAAACCTCATTCTTTCTACGGACTGAGATATCTCACCTGACTTCTCTTCCTCCTGTCTCCCAAGGTTATTCTCACAGACCATTACTCCTCTTTTATGTTTGAAATTCATTCCATTTGTTTCTCAATCTCTTCACAATCTGTCATCCCACGCTTGAAATAAGAGATGTTATGTGGGGAAGAAGATCGATTGCTTTCCAGATGAAATAGGAAGTCCTCATGGTTCAGAGGTTTTAAGCCCCACGGGAGTAGGGATCCTCAGTTTTTGTCAGCTTTCTTTCTAGATACATGGTGTCAAATCTAAATCGCAACAAGACAGAGGTTTCAAAGAATGGAAAATCTCTAGGAAGGGGGTGATCTGCAAGCAGGGGTGAAATGCTCCTGGTTCGGACCGGATCGCCTGATCCGGTAGTGATGGAGGTGGGTGGTTCAGAGAACCGGTAGCAAAAATCCGAAGAGGTTGTAGGAAAAATGGTTTTAAAAGTAAAAAAAAAAAAGTTGGCCATGCCCACTCAGTCATATTACCCCCACAACCACCAAGCCACGCCCACAGAATTGGTAGTAACAAATTTTACATTTCACCACTGTCTGCAAGGTATTGGGGGGAACCCTATATAAAATTATGTGTTGAGGCTCTATGTGTTTGAACAATACATATAAAAAAGCAGATGGATCACATATTTCACCACCCTGTAGATGTTACTGATCCCTAGATTTTATTTTCAGCAGAGAAAGCAAATTCTCCAGATCTTTGGGGCTCGGGTTGGCAGGAAGGACTAAAGAATTCAGTCCAGAACAAATGTACTACTAAGAAAGTGTTTCTTTCCATTATTACACTGTAGGAGAACTGTGTTCATCAGAAAAAGATAATCGATAAAGGTTCTCGTCATCCAGGTAGAGTTGTCTGCAAGCTGAGTCATGGCACTGGACTTCTTTTCTTTTTTTCCCCCTTCTCTCTCTCTCTCTCTCTCTCTCTCTCTCTCTCTCTCTCTTTTTTTTTTGATTTGAAACATTTTGCTGCAAGCCAAAAAAACAAAAGAAGTCCAGTTGCCATGACTCAGCTTCCAGAAAAACTGAAAAAAGAGAGCTGTATTCAGAAACATCCATGCCTTTTAATAACATTGGTTAGGTGGAAAAGGTGTTACTAGACTCTTCCTGATTTATTCCTGTATTATGCAACTCAAAAGAATAAGTTTATTTTGGGGAAAGATTTTATTTCTAAGAATTTAGATTCTTCCCCAAGATTTCACACAGCCTTCTCAATATTTTCTGCTAGTATGACAACTTAAAAAAGAGAGTTGGGGGAATTGGAACAGGCTTAATGCTCTAGTCTACAAGCTTTTCTAGCTCTTGCTATACGGAAGCAAATCCTTACATGAAGACAGAGCAGCTCAGTGCAGGATCCCCAATTCTTCCTAAGCTCAATCATCTGTAGCAAGATTCTGAAGGAGCACAGCGGCTGACAAGGTTAGAACACTGGGCTGATGATTGACAGATTCACGTTCAAGACCCTTTGCTGCCATAGGGCAGGGTGAGCTCCCATCACACACTCCAGCTCCTGCTGTCCTAGCAGTTTGAAAGTGGGCAACCTCAAATAAATAAATGGGTACCTCTTTGGTGGGCATCTTCATGGGGATGTGAAAGGAGCCCCCCAGCTTGGGTGTCTTCTCGGCAACAGTGATGCCACCAGCAAATCCTTTCACCATGGAAGCATTTTTGTGCTTCTGACACTGAAGTAGTAGTAGTAGTGGCAGGATTCTGCTAAGAGGGGAGTTCATTTTTTGGGTGGTCACCCTTCTTACCATGGGAAGCAGCAGTAAATTTATTAAAAAGACAACTGACGTTTTTTTAATAAAATAAAATGACATCTCGCCCTACTCTGCCACTCAAAACTGATGAGTGGCTGGTTTTCCTGCCAGTAGATAATGCTGAATGAGAGGGTACCCATGAATCATTGTTGTTAACTCGCAACCCTGGCCTGCTCTCAAGTTGCCATAGGCAAGGGGGGATGGGAAACTGATGAGACGTCAGGGCAGCCCAAGAGAGATGCACATTCCAGACTTATCTCTCACAAGATTGTCTCCCAGAGTTACCCACAGAGCCGAAGGGGAGTGGTCTCTTCAACCCTCAAAATTCCTCCATTGGTGAATGTGATTGATGACACACACTGGGGGGGAAGGGGGAATCAGGGTCATGATTAGGGCATAAATTACGTGGGGTTAGAGCTAGCTTCACTTGGGAACATGCCGACATGAAGCTCCTAATAAATAACTGGATTTATTTTGAAGCTTGGCTCGAGGCTCATGATTTAATTAGGGCATCCATTGGAACCCTGACAATTGTCTTGAAAGCAACCCATGTTAGATTTCAAGGTGTAGAAACACTGTCTTTCCCCAAGATGAGTCCAGTAAAACAATAGGATAGCACTTAATTATGGATTAATTATGTTTAGAATCATTCACTTAAATAAGTGAAATATTTGATGGTACAACTATCATGTGGGAGACCTGAAACCCACTCCCCAAATCTTGATAATGATAACTTTAAAAAAAAAATATGGCAGTGAAAATCTTTGCTGAAAAGCAAAATTAGCTTCAAACGCACATACCACAGCAAGCAATTTTTAAAAATGGAGGCTGGATTTCCTTTTGTCTGGCGTACCAAACTGCATACTTTGTTGGCATTTAACGAAAATAACAACACAGAAAAATAAAAATAAAAACGAGGAGAAGAACGAACAGGAAAGAACACAGCTTGATTTAATGATCCCGGGGTGAGTTTGTGATGCTAACACAAAAGAGAGAGAAAAAAACCCCGTATCTGTAATCTTTGGCTCCACTGTAAAGGCAACCAATTTGTTTGGAAGTTACAGAAAGACAATAAACAAGATGCCCTGTGAAGCCAGATTTAATTTTCAGGGAAGAGTTACCCTTTAAGCCAATTAAGAGGAGATGGAAAGAGAAAAAAAACCCTGATATGCATATCAAAAGAAAATGTTAAACTTGAAATTATTTCTTCGCCTCTATTCCTCTCAAGGGAGCATTTGCATCTCCACTGAAATTAAAGAGTAGATGTTCTGTAAGTGATCTTCTCCTCCAATCTCCACAGCCCCATTAATTATATATCATAATCACTTACTTAAAGTCCAAGAGCCCCAGAGAGCAATGAATGCTATTTCCAATGAGAATACCCATGTTGACTTTGCAAGCACATCATCGCTGATAAAAGATTCATCTTATTTTCTGTGGGGCTATTTATTTTTATCCTTCAAGTAGTAACAGTTGAGTTCCTAACGTTTTATTTATATTAACAAATTAGCATATTATGGTGATTAGTGTCACTCATTGCAGAAGCCCAGGGACAAGAAAGCTAAGGCTGTGTGATTCCCTTTTTAATTTCAAATACCCCCATGTAAACATCAAGATAAAGGAAATGGGGTTGTCTGTCTGTTAAGGACATCTTCACCTCTTCACCTGCAGAAGCTCAGGTGAGGCACTTGTAGAGGTCTGACAAGATCTGTCAATCTTGACTTTACACCTGACAGAAAAGCTGCTCTTACAAGTACCGTATTTTTCAGCGTATAAAATGTACTTCCCCCCCTAAAACAGGGTGAAAATTTGGGTGTGTCTTATACACCGAATATAGCCCCACCCACCCACCAGCCCCCACCCTTTGGCCTCTGCCTCCCAGCAATTTGCCTTCTTGCAGCAAACAGCAAACAGCCCGTTTCAGCTTCAGCACAGCCTGATTAGCACAAGCAGGTGATTGTCAGTTGGATCGGCCTCCCGACCATCAACTGTTTCAGGCTGCAGGGATTGCCATTGCCTATTGCCACATGGGCCTCCGCTGTTTGCTGTTTTCTGCAAGGAGGCAAATTGCTGGGAGGCAGAGGTAGATTTTTTTTTCTTGTTTTCCTCCCTAAAAAAGGTAGGCGCGTCTTATAGTCCGGAGCATCTTATACTCCGAAAAATATGGTACTCACTCATGGTGTGAGTGAGTACTTGTAAGAGTACTCACACACCTGGACTGATTTTGAGAGGTTTTTTTAAAATAATTTTTTATTTCATTTTATAACATATAAAGATTCTATTTTTAGTTAAACAGTGTGTTGTCTGGGTACGAATATTTTAAGGAAATAATAATCAAAGTGTTTATAACAATATTCATTACATTGGTATTAGTTCTATAATAATAATAACAATAATAATAATAATATTTGCTTATCCATTTTAACAAACCTCCCTTGTATCATTTGTCCTTTTCTTTTATCTACATGTTTCTAACTTCTGTTTTTATTAGCTGGTCATTTATAAAATAAATCCCATGTCAAAAAAGTATTCAGTTTCTTCCTTTTCCTTAATTGTACGTGTTAGTCTATTCATTTCTGCACATTCTAATATTTTTTTAATCGTATTTTCATCTGTAGGGATCTCTTCACTTTTTCATTGTTGTGCAAATACAACTCTAGCTTCATATACGTGTAATAATACATGTAAAATCAAATTTGTATTCCCCTTGTTATACTTATCCGGTAAAATGCCCAATAAAAATATTTCTGGCTTTAAATCTTTATGTTGCTTTATTTTTTTTTCCAACCATGTGTGTATTTTTGTCCAATATTTGTCCAAAATGCGCATTGCATTTTGGGGGTTCAGGCACGCTTTGGGCACTTGGTCCAGAAAAGGTTAGCCATCACTGTCATAGAGGATTGATCTATGTTGTTGCTACTTAATCTTCTGGCTGGAAGACAACATCGCTAACAATGGAAGAAGACTGTCACCTTTCTATTCTTGCTTGTCAGCTTCTGGGTGCCACAGAATGCTGGAGTTAATGGACTTTTGGCCTGATTTATCAGGGCTCTTTTTATATTCTCAAGATGTTTATAAGCCACCAAATAATCAAATTTTAACAGTTGCCTCCTTTGAAGGTTGGCAATCAGGCAAGACTTTCCATGCCCAGAGAGGCACTTAGCTTTGTATACCTTCCTAAAACATCTGGTCTGTATTCTCTGGTTGATTTAATTGACCAGGATAAAGCTGAATTGGGCAAAATTAATATTTATGGAAGTGTTGTAGACTAAAGAAAATAAAGAGAAAGGTGTTATTTTATTTCTTCTGATGCCTCAGAAGCAGTGATGGGTTTCAAAATTTTTTTACTACCGGTTCTGTGGGTGTGGCTTGGTGGGCGTGGCTTGGTGGACATGGCAGGGGAAGGTTACTGCAAAATCCCCATTTCCTCCTGATCAGCTGGGACTTGGGAGGCAGAGAATAGATGGGGGCAGGGCCAGTCAGAATTTTTACTACCGGTTCTCCAAACTATTCAAAATTTCCACTACCGGTTCTCCAGAACTGGTCAGAACCTGTAAATCCCACCTCTGCTCAGAAGTCTTTTGACGCTTCCACCCCTCTAATAATGTTTAATAATGCAAAAATTCATTAAATAATTGCACTGAGAATTTTCTTGACTGATTTCTGGGAGGAAAAAATGTTCAGCATCGCGATTTCATGAATGCAGGTGCCATTAGCAACTGGGGCCAGGAGAGAGAAAAAAGATTTCCATAGCTCAGCATTAGTGTTCATGGCATATCAAAAGTGTCTGATTCAATCAGGTATATACCCAGTCAAGATGAAAATCAAGTCAATGAAAAGATCCTTTAGAAAGGCCAGCTGGCTGAGGCCAACTTCATCTTACATTCTATGTTGCCCAGGTGCCAAAATTTAGACTCTGTGCAAAGTGGTGTCACATAAATTCCACCAAATGAAAAGTCAGTGCCTGTCAAAATGCTAGCTAGTATATTTTAATCTCAGTCATACCATCAATATCACCAGTGCTAAAGATGCTAGGCATTGTAGTTGTGCAACATATAGAAAAGCAGAGATTTCCAATCTCTGCAATATACAATATTAGCACCCAGATCAGAGGTGGGTTTCAGCAGGTTCTGACCACTTCTGAAGAACCGGTAGTGGAAATTTTGAATAGTTCAGAGAACCGGTAGTAAAAATTCTGACTGGCCCCGCCCTCATCTATTCTCTGCCTCCCAAGTCTCAGCTGATCGGGAGGAAATGTGGATTTTGCAGTAACCTTCCCTTGGATTGGGGACGGAATGGAGATTTTACAGTATTCTCCCCCTGCCACGCCCACCAAGCCACATCCACCAAGCCATGCCACGCCCACCAAGCCACACCCACAGAACTGGTAGTAAAAAAGTTTGAAACCCACCACTGACCCAGATATACCAGTGGCCTGTCAGAGCAAGTTCATTGTTAGTTATAAGGAATTCTTGCAGTCTAAAACCAAGTCACCTTTCTAACCCTAATGTGATGCAATATAGAGTATTCCTGGGATATTGATGATGAATTAACTCTCCATCTCTTACCCAGGTCTCTTCAATTCATGCCAAATCAGCACTTTCATCCGAAAATAAGTCTTGGATAATAGATCTTTTTACGACCAACTGATTTAGCATTAAAATGGACTATTAGATTGCAGTGTCCATCACTGTCACCTTAACTTTCTCGGATACTCTAAATCCTGACGGGAGGAGAGGTTAGCCTTTTCTCTGCACAATAGTCAGATTTACTAAACGTCTTCAGATTTATTTATTTTTTCCCCCAGCTACTGGACCCTGTGAAGGAGGCCTCAGAAGCAACATTCAATGCTTTGACAAGATGTCCTGTGTGTACAGTATTACTTTGCAGGGCAACATACAAAACACCACAATTCTCCCAGGTTTAACTATCATCTTTGAGTTTCTTCTAGCAGAATGAGTTTTGAATCCAGACTTCCATCAAAATAAAAGATGCTTCACCAAATTTCAGAGAAAAACAACCTGGCAGCTAAAATGCCACCTTCCTTGCAAGCTAATATTATCTCCCCTCCTCACATCATTAGCAGGATGATTGTACAAGAACACTCTTCCCGTTTGAATCAGCCCTTAGTATTTCCTGGTAGATGCAGTACACCAGGGGTGATAATGATAAGCTGTGATGTCAGCTGCTGAATGATGATGATGACATCAATGGATTAATCATAAGTTGTGCTTGAATAAAAGGGGCAACATGAACTATTTATACACAGGTGAACGCATCCCCATAACTGGCACGGGTGAGCCAAAATAATTAAGCCAGCAATATAAAATTTAAACTCAAATTAGTTCAATATACAGGTGAGACTAATGAGAAAAATATTGAGTAATTTAGGGTGATCTACCAAGCAGCAAATCTTCACCGTTATAAGAACTGAACATACAGTCCTCAAACAACATATAAGTATGTGATTAGACTGAATCATTTTTGGTGTATCTTCCATCCTACTTTTATGACAAGGAGAGATAGCATCAGGGATGGGCTGCTGGGGGTTCGCAGGGGTTCGGGAGAACCTCTAGCTAAGGTTCTGTGCAGTTCGGAGAACCCCCAAAATCCCACTCCTGGCTGGCCCTGCCCACCCCGCCCCTCCTCTCCCAGGAGTCCCCATGCAGCCCATTTTGGATGCAGTAAGCGCAGGCCATGCGCGGAGGCTCAGGGAGGGTGAAAAACAGGCCTACCTGTTGGGCCCATTTCCGGCCTCCAGAGGGCCTCCAGAGCCTGGGGAAGTAGTTTTCACCTTCCCAAAGGCTCAAGGAAAGCCTCCGGAGCTCAGGGAGGGCTGTGGTGCAGGAGGCTGACTAGGCCACGCACACCATGGCCACATCCACCCAGCAACTGGGCAGAAAACCCCTTGCTAAAATTTTTGAAGTCCACCCCTGAATAGCATGGGACATGGGAGTGGTATTAGTAGCTCTCTTTCAAAAGAGGTACTTTCCTGGAATTAAGGAATTAAGCCCTGTGCAAATCCAGGAAAAGATCCAGCTTCTTTAAGATGATGCTCTCGTGCTTGCTCCAAAACACCTTTTTGACTTGAAGTGCAACATATTTCTAATTTTAATGCATAATTGCTTTTTGACCTTTTGGCTAAAAGCAATCGTAGTATCATCCTAAATGCATTATGATTCAGGAATGTCATCATGCGTGCAGAGAGGTATAAAATCCAAAGTATTACTGTGTCCCAATGATGTCACTGTGTCCCAATGATGCACATTAGTGTAAGAAATAGTCTAAGACATACATATCAGGGCAGTGCAGACTGAATCCCTCAAATACTATTACTTACAGTAGATTGTTGCTGCAGTTGTTAAGTCATTCATTTGCTTCCAGTTCTTTGGGACTCAGTGGACATCATTTTGCCAGGATTGTTTGGCAGAAATTACTTCTTGGAGTTCTTGTTTAACTCACACTTTTATCATAGTCATAGTATTTAGCCCCTCTAATCTGCTATCAGCCTGTATTTCAATTTGCTTTATTTTTTTCTCTCTCATACCTCAGGGTCTTCTCCAATAACTTTTGCCCTTCTCCTTAACAGTAACTGCACTTTTCAGAGAATCTAGTTCTAATTTAGTGGTCTCTTAGTATGTATCATTGTTTTGGAGAGTTGCACATATTTCTGCAATCTCTCCTTTGCATATTTTACCTTGTCTTTTTACTATGACCATCTCTGAATAAATGTACCCATTGAAACCATATGACCATTTCATTCAAAGTTGCCAGGCTGTTCTGTTTTCTCAGTGGGTCAGCCACATCCTTAATTTTTTTTCAGTTCATCCAGCAATGGACCTGAAGACTCACACCTCCAGTCCACTCTTACATTGCTTAACAGCAGGGGTGAAATCCAGCAGGTTCTGACAGGTTCTGAAGAACTGATAGCAGAAATTTTGAGTAGTTCGGAGAACCGGCAAATACCACCTCTGGATGGCCCAAGAGTGGGGTGGGAATGAAGATTTTGCAATATCCTTCCCCCAGGAGTGGGGAGGGAATGGGGATTTTGCAGTTTCCTTCCCCTGCCACACCCACCAAGCCACACCATGCCCACCAAGCCATGCCCACAGAACCTGTAGTAAAAAAAATTGGATTTCACCACTGCTTAACAGGCTTTTGATTTCTGCCCTGGCTAGTTGATGTACATTCCATTTGCTTCCCTCCCACTCCCCATGATACTGAAAACTTGCCCTTCTATATAAAACAAACAAACAACTTTATCTTACAAAATAGGCAGAGGAGTACTATGTTTCAAACAGTGGTGGTATTCAGCCAGTTCAGACTGGTTTGGGAAAACCGGTAGTGGTGACCTGTGGGTAGGCCCGCCCACCCCCACCCCCCAGCCCTGGCGCTATGCCATCCTATTTAGCCACATTTTCTAAGCTGTGTGCATGGGTGCAAACTACGTGCGCAACCAAAGCACATGCCCTGAAGGCCAGGTGAATGCATGGAAGGCACATGCATGAGCGAAGCAAGCTTTCACGCACGCTCACATTTTTGGTGCATGGTGAACCAGTGGTAAAATCATGTGAAACCCACCTCTGGTTTAAAAGAATGCTATTTGTTTTAACTTCAACCATCAATTCTTTGTAGCCACAGAATTTCTATGGCCCTCAATGTGTTTCTTTTGCTTTAATCATTGTAGCATCCAAGCGA
Organism: Ptyas mucosa; assembly: GCA_012654045.1. Lineage (NCBI taxonomy): Eukaryota > Metazoa > Chordata > Lepidosauria > Squamata > Colubridae > Ptyas > Ptyas mucosa. The sequence goes on along the minus strand of WNWU01014888.1, from coordinate 5,636 downwards.
CAATGCTACAATAAAATATGAGGATAGGGTGGAGGGTGAAAGGATTAAATGAAGGAACATGGCAGGGGAATGAAGGAAGCTACATGTACAGACTTGTGGAAAAGCGAAGGAAAAGAATGGAGAATCCCATGGAGGGAACCATGTTCCAAAAGAAAAAGTCAGGCACCGGTAAAGATGGCTACACAGAAACCAGGCAACAAGTTTTGCCTTCCTGCATGGATGGGAATAACAATAAGCAGAGAAATGGCCAATCAGAATCTACAGTGACTGCAGTTCACATTAAGTCCCAATCTGGAACTGTAGCCCTGTTGCCAAACTACTCCAATCCAGATTGGAATTTTAAAATAGCTTCAAGAACAAAAGGAAGCATGTAACAACTAAATAGTTTAGGCTGCAGTCCAGTGCAGTCCAGTGCAGAACAGTCCTAGTTGAGATTGAAATCAGATCAGCCCTATTCATTAGAAAGGAAAAATATTTTCTTTATATATGAAAGCAAATGGATTTGCAAATAAAACACAACAAACCTTTTGAGCCTATTCATCAATTCAATTATTAGGGAATTTCACTTCCAGTTTTAATTACTCTATTGAATGATACTGGCTAAAAGTTATTAGAAAATTGCTGAAAGGTCAAAGAAGACAACAACAATAACAACAAAGGGTTTAATAGTAGCTTCTTCTAAAGATTTGTAAAGCTAGAATAGATTTAAACTGCTTTCAGAAGTAAACACAGCAGGAATCAGTTGTTTTTTTCCTTTTAGAGTTACATTTTAGGTAGCAAAAGAATCATCTCACCCGGTTCTGATCACTGTTCATTTACACCACTCCTGCACTTTCTTTGTTGCCTTGGCTGTCCCAGCTTCATGGCAGCCATGATGGCGGCCTCTTCTCATCAAGAGTAAGAGGGAAGAACCCTGGATCAAGCAGGAGAGTTGCAACTCCCCTACGACATGCAGAGCGCCCCTCTTTTCTTTACCACCCCTACAGGGTGGCTTTAGCTCCTTTTGGAGCCTTCCAACGGGGAAAACTCAATGCGGGAGCATGGAGATCCGCTCCTCGCATCCAATCTTGCCGCGATGTCAGCTAGAACTCCTTTTGTAGTATTTATTTATGTATTCCCCACCTTTATTATTTTTTTATCAACAACTCAAAACAGTAAACCTAATACTCCTTCTTAACTACTAGATAGACTTTCTTTAATAAAATATTAAAAGTCTGATATCCTTGCCCATAATCTAACCCCCATACCACAACTGTACATATTTCTTTTCATATTCAGATCTGTTTTGTGAATTAAAATTAAGGTGGGTCATAGTTCGATCAAATTTTGTGTGCATCACCATTTGTTTGGCATAAATGATGATAGGTCTCTTGTCTGAACATTTCTGGATTTGGCTTGGTCTAGGATGCTCACAGTTTTCAGGGATTCATAGTAGAAAGCATAATGCAATGTCTCAAAACTATAACACTCAAACACATAAATTAAAAATGTGGATCCATTATATAGACTACAACTTTATCAAAATGAAAAAGGAACAACTAGAGAAGACACATGAAATAACCAACCTCATCTTCAAAAGGAATAAAATTCACAAGAGAAGAAAAACAACAACATCATATTACCCTTTCTGGATATCTTAATCAGCACAGGAAACTCTAACAAATTAGATATGCATCTATTGAAAAACAACCACAGTAACACACCTCCTCCCTCCTACTACCATTCAATGGAACTTATACTTCAAGAAGAAGGAGAACTAACTGTAATAAATAATCCTAATTAGATTCATAGATTCAGTTAGATTCGAACATTGAAATAAATTCTGGCTGATTTTCTGAATCATTTTTTAAAAAGGGCTTTTGCATGTTTTAATGGCATTCCACATCACTAAATTGATTCATGTGCACCCAGTCTGATTTAACCATTGAATTCAACTTTCTGGTTTAATTAAGAGATAAGATAGAATTTGTGAATTGAGCTGAACCTCCAAATTAAAACCTTGTAAAGTTCCAATAAATAAGCTAAACGGAACATATTCGCTTATTTCTCCTTAATTATACAATGTAATATAGTACAGTAAAAATTCAGAAATGATTAATTATCAGTGCATCCAATATAATGCCTAGTAGCTTTATTAAAATTAGTGAGGTTAAAGGGCATTATTTAACAGAGGGAGAGAGATAGCCTTGTAATAATAATGCAAATAAAACTAATACCAGGATATAAAAGGTGATATTCACAATTCAGCAGAGTGTGTGTTTATTAGTTCTACTGTATGTATGTGGGTGTGTTGGCACACTGACAAAATTATATGTTCCGTATTTCTATGCATGGATACTCAATGTTCTTCTTATAATGATCCTGAGTAGTAGATTGATAGCTCAGTGAGTTTCTGTTGGTGACTGAGGATATGAATTTGGGTCTTCCTACTTTTAATTTAACACTAAGTAACCAAAGCACACCAACTCTCAACTTTTATAAATGATAGTATTTAAGAGGTTGAAAGCATATTGCAAGTTCGAGCAAAATACACATTTTCAGTGGCTTTGAGAATCCTTGAAATAGATGCATCTATTTAAATCATCCCTTTTGTTTTACTGTCAATTCAAATTCATTCTCCAGCTCATATTTTACTCTTTGATGGCTTCTGTTCAGGATTTTAGGAATGGATTTTTTAAAAAATGTATTTTGCTGTTCTATCAATATATTTGATACATTTTTATTGAAGACCATCGTTGTGGCTACCTCAGCTGAGTTAATTAATACAAGGTCATTGGCATGTTCATAAAAATTAATGCTGTCATTTTAAGCAACCAACTCTGCCAGGGAAACATAAGGTGCAGTTAAATTTTGATCATTTCTGTTGATTCTGCAGCTCTGTTTATAGTCAAGAGATCTATGTATGGATCTTCAATTTGATAGGAAACATTTATTAAACTAAACACTTTGAATTCCCTACTTATGGTACAAAGTCATCCCACTTTGCATCTAATTAAGAGATCAGTGTTCTATAAAATGTGTGGGTTATCCTGTTGTGGTGCCTATGGGTGGTTGACGGAATGCAGATTATCTATGACTAAATTCTCTGAGCCTCTAATTAAGGGGTGAGGGGAAGCTCAGCCAGTATGTCTTTAATGCTGTCATGCAGTGTGCAGAGCATGAATTATGGAGCAGTGGCTAGTTCAGATGAATTTTTAAAATAATTATCTCTAGTGCAGCAAAACAGTATTTCATGGAAAGTACTTAAAGTGCTGCACAAGGACAGCACCATCTAGTGGTGGTTAGAACAGTTCTCCTGAACTGAAAATGATCCTCAAATCTCCCGAGCAATGTGCGGCCTTAGTAAAACGAAGATAGAAAGTTGCAGAGTGTTAGAGGGAGGCACAGAGAGCCATCTAATTCTGAGTTGCAGGAAAGCACCTGCAACAATGAGATTCCATGACCCCATGAGCACAAGAGGCAGACAGAGAGGGAGAGAGAGGAAGAGAGGGGGACAGAGAGAGAGGGGGGGAAAGAGAGGGAGAGATAGAGGGGGCAGAGAGAGGGGGAGAGGGGGAGAGGGAGAGAGGGAGAGAGAGGGAGAGGGAGAGAGAAAGAGGGGGAGAGGGGGAGAGGGGGAGAGCGAGAGGGGAGAGAGGAAAGGGGAGAGGGAGAAGAGAGAGAAGAGAGAGAGGGAGAGAGAGAGTGCGACAGAGAGAGACAGAGGGAGAGAGGGATAGACAGAGAGAGGCAGAGAGGGAGAAAGAGAGAGGGGGAGAGGGGAGAAGGGGACGGAGAGAGAGAGGGACAGAGGGGAAGAGAGAGGGGGAGAGAGAGGGAGAGGGGGAGAGAGGGGGAGAGAGAGGGAGAGAGGGGAGGGAGAGAGGGGGAGAGAGAGGGAGAGGGAGAGAGGAGAAAGAGAGAGGGGGAGAGGGAGGGAGGGGAGAGAGAGAGGGAGGGAGGGAGGGAGGAGGAGGGAGGGAGAGAGACAGACAGACAGAAAGAGAGAGCGCGCATGTCTTACTGTAGGACCATTATCAGAATACAGAAGGTGTCTGGTTGAAGAACTTCCAGGAGCAAGAGACAGGAACGTCTCTGGCCATGAAAAGCTGTAACTGCCCATCCAAAGAGATAATATTAAATTAGATGGATAAAAACTGTACAATATTAATATCCTCAACGTGATTTCCTACACTGAACTTTTGCACAATGATTGAAGGGGCCTCGCCTTCTCTTAAATCATTTCTATGGGTAAGAATAGATGGATTGGCCTATTTGTTCCATTCATGTTCATTTTTCAGTTGGTTACTTTTGGCACTCATCAGTGATTTTTAAAAGAAAACTTCAGCAGAAAATAATGGGAACTTAAATATCTGCTGAAATACTATTCTGGCATACTAGAGATATTGTATCAAAACATACCGTGTTTCCCTGAAAATAAGACAGGGTCTTATTTTCCTTTGACCCCCAAAATATGGCCTTGGCCTTATTATTGGGGGGTGGTCTTATTATTTTTGAGGTGCAGGAGGCCCCTAAACATCGGCCCGCTGCAGGGGGACTGGTGCCGGAGCACCGACCAACTGCTTTGCCGGTGCTGCTCAGGCCGCTGCCTCCAGCAATTGTGGCAGCTTTTAATTTGCTTCCCATGCAAACAGCACGAGGTAAGGCAAGGGTTGGGGAGGTGAACGGTGGGGGAACATGCTCCACGCACACCTGCCATCCACCCGGAATGGCCTTACGAAGACCATTCCCAGAAACTGTAGCTTGTGCACCCCTTTTCTTAGTGGCGGCCGCAAAGAGCAGCCGCAAACAAACTCTTGCCAGCCCTAGCCCAGTTGACCTGGGGGGGGAGGGGTACTGGCGCTGGAGCTCCGAGCAGTGGCCGGTGCGGGTTGTCTGCACAGCCATGAAGTGGAATCCGCATGGGCAGTTCTTGCCCGCTGCATTGCCAGCGAGGATCAGGTCAGAGCCACTGCCGCTGCTGCTGCCATTGCCACCTGAGATAAGCAAGCCAGATTCGGTTAGCCAGACACACCACTGCCACTCAGGAGAAGAGAGAGAGGAGACGCTGCAAGAGAGCCCATTTCTTTCATTCGTCTCCTCCTGGGCAGCAGCAGCATGTTCAGCTCCCCGAATCAGGCTTGCCAATCTCGGCCTGCGAAGGGGAGTGGCAGGTGGGGAGAGGTGGGTAGGTGGAGAAGTGAGAATTCTGCCACTCGCCCAAACCCCAGATCTCCTGTTTGCCCTGCAGACTCTTCAAGAGGAAGGCGATTGAGCTAGTTCATGGCTTTTGCAATCCAAGCCAGCTTCTCCTGCTCCCCTTTCCTCCCCCGCAGTGGTGTGTAACCCCACATCCCCGGCTGCCAACCAAGGAGGCTGGCTGGACTGGGCTGGGTTGGATTGGGCTTGCATGGCCACTCTCAAAGCAGCCAAGGGGGCTGGGGTGAGGGTTTCCACCCCGAGGGTCACCCGGCCAGCCTTGCTGAAGTTCTCCCAAGCACCACCACCCCAGCCAGGGATGGGGGTTGGTTGCAGCTCCTGGAGCCGAAGCAGAGAACAAAAGGATGGCTGGGAAGAATTTAAAAGAGAGAATCCAAGGTGCTGGTTCTCAAGTTACACACCGCTAAGGAGAGGAAAGGTAAATGTACATGATAAAA
>WNWU01014886.1:0-12143 GCA_012654045.1 Ptyas mucosa | reverse complement strand
GGGATGTTCCAATTGGTTTAACTGTGAACTATGGTGGAGAAAGACATCGCTTAAATACACTCTGGAAGGCTAAAAAAATTTATGCTAATGTCCTAAAAGCTGGATCCCCGCCCTCACCAGGGGGGGCCAGAAAGGAAAAGAAAAAGGAGATGTCACAACAAGAGAAAGAGAAAGAGGAAAAGGAGAAGGAGATGTTACTACAAGAGAAAGATCAAAAGTAGATACAAACCTATGCTGAAGCTGCAGCAGTAGGAATTAACTTGGAAGTGGAGCTTGCTCAATCAGGGGATTTACTCCCAATTTCTGAATCACCTAAAAAGTTAGAGGAGCCAAGAGAACAGTGTGTGACACGAGCAACTTATAAACGCCAAGAACAACAACTTAAGGTTCAACCACAAGTCTCATCTCAAGAAGGTCGTAAAACAGAAGCTGTGGGAGGAGCTAGGCTGAAGACTACAATGGAGGAGGACGTTCAGCGCATGCTCATGAAGCTTCGAGGGGCCAAAGATGGCAACTAAATTTTTATCTTGGAATGTCAATGGTTTAAATTCACCACAAAAAAGAAAGAAAATATTTCACCACTTGAAACAATTTAAGAATGATGTTATATGTTTGCAAGAAACACATATCAGACTGTCAGACCAAAAATATTTGATAAATTCAAGATTAGGTATAAATTTTATTGCAGCATCATTGGAAAAGAAAAATGGCCTAGTAATATATGTAAAGAAGGGTATACCGGCTAAATTAATTGAAACAGACATTCAAGGTAGATATCTTGCAGTTGAGTTATTAACTCAGAATGGAAAAATGCTTCTACTTGGGATTTATGCACCTAATCAACAACAGGAAAAATTTTATCAATCCTTACATACTAAAATAATACAATGGGACTATAAATCTCTTATATTGATGGGAGATTGGAATGGAGTAATGGACACACAAAAAGATAAAAAAAGTTTATCAATGATTTCATCATGAGCTAAATTACCTAAACCCTTTTTTGAGATGATGGAAGATATGGAGTTACAAGATATATGGAGATTGCGGAATGCTGATAAAAGAGATTTTACCTTTTTCTCAGATAGACATCAATCTTTTTCTAGGATTGATTTTATACTAATTACAAATGATTTTATTTCCAGGGTGAAGAAGGTGAAGATATGTCCTAGAATTTTAACTGATCATAGTCCGGTCTGGATGGAATTAGAACAGGAAAGGGGGAAAGGAGATCTTGGAGACTAAATGAGAATTTATTTAGATATGAAGAAAATGTCAATGAGCTTAAAAAACAAATGAAAGAATTTTTTGTTATTAATATGGATAAAGGTACTTCAATGGAAATGGTGTGGGATGCTAGTAAGGCCTATATGAGGGGAGCTTTAATACATATGAATAATAAACATAGATTGAAATAACAACAGAAACGGAAAGAGATTGAGGAGGAAATAAAAAAGAAAAAACAATTACTCATTACTAATCCAAGTGATAAAAAGGTAAAAGAGATTATAAATATATTACGGGAGCAATTCAATATGTTGATGGCAGACCAGGTGGCAACCAGTTTACAATATGCCAATCATAATACATTTTGTAACGCTAATAAACCAGGTAGATGGTTGGCCTATATCACGAGTTATTGAAAAGATAGAATTTAGAGGTAAGGAAGTTTATCAACAGAATTTGATTAAAAAAGCTTTTTTGGAGTTTTATACGAAGTTATATGCTAAGGATTCTGATCAAGCTGCAGAAATAGATAGATATCTAAAGGGTGAGAATATTTTAGAATTAACAATGGAACAGAGGGAAGGGTTGAATCAACCAATAACTGCTGAGGAGATTATTGCTGCAATTAAACAGTTAAAAACAGGTAAATCCCCGGGAACAGATGGATTAACAGCTGTTTATTACAAGAATTTACAGCTTGAAATGGTAGAACCATTTAGAGTTTTATTTTGTAAAATTCAATCAGGTGGAGGAGTACCTCCCTCTTGGAGAACAACTTTTGTTTCATTGATTCCAAAGGAAGATCAAAATTGTACTAAACCTGAAAATTTTAGACCAATATCACTTTTGAATACTGATTATAAAGTTTTTGCTAAGATGCTGGCCAATAGGTTAATGTTAGTTATGCAACAGATAGTTCATAATGATCAAACATGGTTTATAAAAGGGAGACAAATGAAATACAATGTTAGACAAGTGATTAACTTATTGGAATATTTGGAAAAAAACAACCAAGTCCCAGCAGCATTTATATTTTTGGATGCAGAGAAGGCATTTGATCGATTGAATCGGCAATTTTTGTTTAAGGTTATAGAAAAAATGTGCTTTGGAGATTGTTTTATTCAATCTATTAAAGCAATATACCAAGAGCAAACTGCACAAATCATAGTTAATGGAGGTTTAAGTGAGGTATTTAAGATTGAGAAAGGAACACAGCAGGGCTGTCCTTTATCCCCATTGTTGTTTATTTTGACCTTAGAAGTTTTATTGAACAAGATACGTGATTCAAATAAAATAAAGGAGGTTGTAATTAGACAGCAAGATTACAGAGTAAGAGCGACTTGGTTGTCACTTTATCTCAACCCCTAGAATCACTTTCTCATATGCTGGACGTAATAGCTCAATATGGTAAGGTATCTGGATTTAAAGTAAATCAGCATAAGACAAAGGTGATAGTTAAGAATATGTCTATATCTCAACAAGAAGAACTAAGAAGAATAACAGGGTTTGAAATAGTTAAAAAGGTTAAATACTTAGGGACATATATTGCATCTTCAAATATGAAGTTATTTAAGAATAATTATGAAGTTCTTTGGCAAAAAGTGCAGAAAGAAATGGAAAAATGGAAAAAGCTACAATTATCTTTGTTGGGAAGGATAGCAGTAATAAAAATGAATGTGTTACCTAGGTTTTTATTTCTGTTTCAAATGATACCAGTGCTTAAGAATGATGGGAATTTAAGGGAGTGGCAGAAGGAGGTTAATACATACATTTGGGAAAACCAAGAATAAAATTGAAAATTATACAGGATGTCCAGGAGAGAGGAGGTCTTAAAATGCCTAATTTACACAGGCACAAAACTTAAGAGAAAATTTTTATAAAATGTTCTACAGATGGCATTTAGACCCTAAAAAGTTATCACGTATGTATACAAATCTTCAAGCTAAATGTTGGAGATGTGATTGTGATGATGCAACTTATTATCATATTTGGTGGATCTGTAAGAAAGTTAAAGCATTTTGGATAAAAATTTGGTGGGTAATGCAGAATATTTTTTTAAAAAGGTTGAAATTTACTCCACAACTGTTTTTACTGGGTATAATAACAGAATGTACGGTAGTAGAGACTAAATTGATTTTAAACTTTATATCAGCAGCTAGATTGTTGATTGTACAACATTGGAAGAAGGACTCTTTGCCTACTATTGATGATTGGATACTGAAGGTGATGAACTTGGCGGAAATGGCGAAAATTTCAGCGTACCTGAAGGACCATACTCAAGAAAGATATTTACGGGAATGGAGAAGATGGATTGATTATATTCAGAATAAATACCAGACAAGAAAATATCAAATAGCTTATGAATAAATGCCAATTTGAGATGTATTATGTTATTTATAGTGGAGTTAAGGTTTTAGGGGAGAATTATTACTTTAAAGTTAGTTAGTTTAATTTTGCTTATGATTGTCAATTAAATTACCCTGTATTTTGCTCTGGGAAGTCAGGGGGTGGGTGGGAAGGGGGCTTGGGTGGGGGAAGAGGGAGGGAGGGGAAATGATGAATGACAATTTATTATGTAATGTTTGGTTGTTTGAATTATAAAAAAATAAAAAACTTTTATAATAAAAAAAAGGGGGAGATGACTGAACTCACCATTGGGTCATCTTCTCCACTAGCCTTATCAGAAGGAGCTTCTTTGGCCAGAGGATCCTCGCTCTCTTTGATGAGGAGCGGAACCTCTATGGCTTGTTGGGCAAATTGACTGGTATCTGGGGGCTTTCGTGGAGCACTTCTGCCTCGGGCAGCCATGACAAGAAGTTGTTCTAGAACTGGCGCAGGGGGCAGAGAGTCGGAAGCCTTGATGACCCACTTGTCCACAACGGTAGCATTTAATCACACCTGCAGGTTGAATGGGAGGGACTTCAGCAGGCTTTGACAGAGGATGTCTAGCCAAAGTCCTCCAAGGCAGCTTCTCAGCCTGAGCTTTGCGGTGGAGGTGAATTTCTCTGTCCAGAGCTATGGAAATGGTATACCAGTCTTGCAGTCATTCAGGCACTCTTCGGACTCCACAGGCTGTTCTGATTTCCTGATCAATGGCTTCTTTAAAACAGTGTAGGAGTATTTGGTCTGGCCAATGCCCCAGATTCCCTGAAACCTGTCTAACATCCCATACAAAGTCTTTTATGGGTCAATTACCTTGCTTCATCACCTTTATTGTGGCTTCATTTTCATTGACTCAGTCTGGGTCTTCAAATCTGGCCCGGAGCAGCTCAACAAAACCATTGGCATCATTAAGTTCAGCAGCTCCCTCATTGTGCAGCTGGGCTATTCAATTGGCAGCGTCCCCTTCTCTTAGGTGACTTTAATGCAGTAATCAATAAGAGACGGGATTATAAAATGGGGAAAAATCTAAAAGGGGAAAATAGAGGACAAGATAAGAAGATTTCACCAGCCATTTGTAATGAAATGAGGGATGAATTGGGACTGAAAGATATTTTGCATGAGCATAATTTGATGGTTGAACAATTTACTTATTATTCCCCCAGGCATAAATTATGGTCCAGGCTGGACACATGAAGGATTTATTTAATGAGGTGCTTGGGAAAGCAGAAATTCCCCATTCATGGAGGGAGGCTAATATTAGCTTAATACCTAAAGAAGATCCCCCTCCAACAGATATAAAAACTATAGACCAATATCCCTCCTGAACTCAGATTATAAAATATTTACAGCAATTTTAGCAAATAGATTAAAAGGGTTTCTAAATGAATTTATACATATCGATCAAAACGGGTTTTTACTGTCACGACAATTACAAGATAATCTGAGAGTTATGCTAAATGTACTTGAATACTATGAAAACCACCCAGGCAAACAGGTCGCTTTAGTTTTTATAGACGCACAGAAAGCATTTGACAGGGTCAATTGGGAGTTTATACTATTACAATTAGAACACATGGGCTTTGGACAAAGATTTTTAAATGCGATTAAAGCCATTTACTCTAAACAAACTACCAGATTATTGATAAATGGTGATTTGATGGAAGAATTCCCTATTGCTAAAGGTACAAGACAGGGTTGCCCTCTCTCCCCCTTACTCTTTATATTATCATTAGAGACTTTACTGCATAAAATAAGAAATGAGGAAGGAATAAAAAGCCTTAAAATTAGAGATCAGACATACAAAACTCAGGCCTTTGCAGACGATATGGCCTTTATTTTGGAAGATCCTATAAAATCTTGTTTATCCTTGTTGGAGAAAATTGAGGAATTTGGAGCTGTAGCAGGTCTGTTAATTAATAAAAAGAAGACAAATATTTTAACCAAGAACATCTCAGAGAAAAGTAAGCAGGATTTAGAGGAAGTAACAGGACTTAGAGTAGTAAGTAAAGCCAAATACTTGGGAATTTGGTTAACATGTAGATGCTCGAGCATCCAGGAGGATAATTATATTAAATTTTAACCCAAGTAAGAAAAGATCTTGATAAGTGGGGCAGAATTCAATTATCACTCCTGGGACAGGTAGCAACAATAAAATCCTCTGTCTTACCAAAATTCAATTTTCTTTTTCAGATTGCTCCAGCGAACTTGCCTAAAATTTTTTTCATAGATCTAAACCAGGCAGTAACTAAATTCATATGGCAGGGGAAAAAACCCCGGATTAAAAAGAAAATGATGCAGGAGATAAAAGAAAAGGGGGGGGGGTCTGGGCTTACTGTGTTGGGAGAATTACTATTCAGCCACTTTATTAGTTTGGGTCAAAGAATGGATCACTCTAAGTAATAATCATCTTCTTAGGATAGAAGGCCATGATTTACAACAAGGTTGGCATATGGCACTTTGGCGGGATAACACCCCACAAAGCAAATTCAGGTCTGCACCGACCTGAAGACATGGCAAATTCAGCAACTTCCCTGATCTGCTACGAGATTTTATTTCATTTGGGGCTGTACATTGGCTGTTTTTAGGATTTCTTATTGTTACATGTTTTTATTCTGTGCACCGCCCTGAATCCTATGGGAGAAGGGCAGCATATAAATTTAATTAATAATAATAATAATAATAATAATAATAATAATAATAATAATAATAATAATTAAAAAATGGTTCACTTGGTGCTATATAAGGAATATTCTAATTCGGAATTGGGAGAAGATTAGTAAAAAATATTATATCAAAATACTGTGTTGGATATCACCTCTGGAAGCTTTGATATATCCCAAACTATTTAATATTGCAAAAAAATTAATGTATAAAGATTTGCTGAACGTATGAGGAGAGCTAAAGTCAAGACAGGAGCTGAATTCTCAGGGATTTCAATTGGATTGGTGGACTTACCTGCAGGTCCAATCAAAATATAAAAGAGATCGAGATAGAAATGGCATAAATGTTGACCTGCAGGAGTTAGACAAAATTTTGATGGGCCAGGAAAAGGGTATGATCTCTAAATGTTATAAAAAATTTTTTTAAATTTGATTTATATGCCACCCTTCTCCGGAGACTCAGGGCGGCTTATAGTCTGTTAAGCAATAGCCTTCATACTTTTGTATATTTATAAAAAGTCAGCTTATTCCCCTCACAATCTGGGTCCTCATTTCACCTACCTTAGAAAGGATGGAAGGCTGAGTCAACCTTGAGCCTGGTGGGATTTGAACTTGCAGTAATTGCAAGCAGCTGATTTTAATAACAGTGAATTAGTCCACTGCGTCACCAGGACTCTTTAAATTGTTGATGAGGATAGAGATTGGCGAAGAAGTAATAAAGGACACGATGATTGCCTGGGGGGAAAGTTTTGGTTATCCAATTCACCTTGAAAAATGGCAAGAGATTTGGTGGGGAAACATGAAATTGGTAGTATCTACTACATACAAAGAAAATATTTATAAGATGCTATATAGATGGCATCTCCCACCAGACAGATTGGCAAAAATGTTTACTAGACAGCCCACTGAATGTTGGAAATCTGGATTTGAATGTGGTACTTATTATCATCAGTGGTGGACATGTCCAGAAGAAGAATAGAAGAAGAATAGAATAAAACTTTATTACGGTCATCGACCGGCAATAGACATACAATGAATTAAAATTACTTCTGACATTAATTGTGAATAACATCTCTGTTATAAAAATACATTATCTCAATCCTAATTTACATGCTTGTAAGTATGTGGGTAAATGTATCATTATAGATCTCAAAATATTGGCACCAGTTGATATTATAATTTGGTGACCAGAGACATGTTTGCTCGGCTCCAAACCGAAAACATTAAAAAAGATTCGTGGTACCTTGTATTACATATTATTACTGCAGCGAGAATAACATTTGCTCAATTCTGGAAAGATAAAAATATCCCATCAGATGAAGCAATAATAAAGAAGATTTTGGACTGCGCGGAAGCAGATAGATTGACAAAAAAATTGAAAGATAGAGACCAAACTCAAACATGTTTATCTTGGGAAAAATGTTATACTTGGCTATCAAAAAGGAAATCAAAATCAAAATAATATAAATAGACGTTGTATTTATTGAAAATATTTTATTATACACATAAAGTGAGGTCGGATAGACCTGATTGATTTATAAATTTAAAATAGGTTGTTCTGTGTCTCCTGGAATGTAGTATGAATTTATTGTATAGGTTTGTACTAAATATTAGGTTACTAAGGCATTATTTATATGCATTTATGTTCTCTGTTTTGTTATTTGTTTGGTGTGTTGTCTTCTTTTTTAACTATAAATGTAAATAAAGATTTTTTTAAAAAAAGTTTGACAATATGAATTAAAAACTATACAAGTTTTACAAAAGCTATTTATACAAAACTACACAAGAGTTTGACAATATGAATTAAAAACTATTGAATAATACCTGACAAAAAATAAAATTTATGTTAGGTATCTCCAAATTGCTGCTTGATTGGGATCCTCCTCTCTTCAGTTTTATTCGAGCATCATCAGCTGTGTGATTTATTCGTAACCATTTTTTGACTAGAGGAATAGGATCCCAGTCCTTTAGAGGTAGGCCAATTAAACTAACAGTCATTATATTTGCTATATTGGAAATAGTCAGGCGATTTCTCTTCTTGGAACATATGACCTTCATTTTTTAAAAACCCCTTTCTGCTTCTGCTGAACTTACAGCAATTCTGACAATATTTTGAATTCTGAATTCTTTTTGAATTCTGTCAGGAATTGCATATTTATTGGAATCTTTTAAAACATTTTCTACAAAATCCCAATAATCATTAATATTGATTTCATAATTAAAAATGTCACTAAATTCAAGCAATTGTTCTTCAGTTGCTTTCCATGGAACTACTACTACTCCAACATTCCAGTAATCTGGCTCCAAAAAATTGAGAAATTGTAGTTTGTTCCTGTCTTGAATTGGCTACCTGTTTTTAAATGTTCACAATCCATTAGTCTTTTCTTCAAATTTGTTAAGATGCTTTCCAAAAGTCTTTCCAGAGGAAGTTCAACAAATAGATGATTTTCTACAAATTTTATACTTTTGAAGGTTTCTGAAGTAATTAATCCATCAACTTCTTTTTCATACATACCCCTTTCCTTTCTAAGCATTTCAAATGCTTTAACAGATCTTATCACAAATTTTTCAGCCTTTATTATGTCTACATTTCTTGCTTGCAATGCATTTGAAAGAAGAGAAATTTCATTTAGAATGTCAATCATCAATGCCAAATCAGTCATAAAATATCTATTTTCAAGATGGGCAGCCATACCTAAGTATTTCATTTGAATGAAAATACTGATGTAGCGCTGGATAAGCACACCACATAGCTAGGGTTGGCCTTAAACTACAGACAGCACATCTTGGTCCCAAAACTCTACCAATCTTTATAATTTCAATTCCAAGTTGTTCAGATATTTTGGTAAGTTCAATTTAGTTCTTATTGGATTGATGAAAAATAGTATATATCTTATCAATAAATATTTTAAAATGATTTGCTTGCTTTATTTCTTTTATTGAATCATCTAAAACAAGTTGGAGGCGATGGTTTATGCAGTGCCATATTATTATGTTTGGAAACTGTTTTGCTCTTCTAGTGCTCACTCCAGATTTTCTCCTAAGCATAACACTGGTCCTATTAAATCCTATTAAATTTTTTTCTAGGTATTTCTTAGTAACCCCAACATTATTTAAACTTTCCATAACTGAAGAAAATATTGTTTGTGCATCTTGTTTTTCTAATTCAACTAGCTCAACAAAAATTGTTGGTAAGGTAACTGAATCCTCAACTTTTAAGAAAACCATCACAACTGGTTTGCAAGATAACGTTGAGGCTTTGTCAATAATCAAACATATTTTCAGATTCTTTTCAATAATTTTAGTAAATATTTCTTTTTAAATTTCTTTGGCAATGAAATCTACTATTTTCACTGCAGTTTTATATGAATGTTCCCATATTCCCATATCTTATTCATTTTTAATTTGCAATTCTATCTCATCTTCTATGTCTGAAAATGGTTTACATCTTTGTGCCAGACTGTAAACTGTATTAAATACTCTACAAGTAGTAGATAAATATTTTTCAGTCATCTTATCTACTTCTTTTGTTATAGCATCCTGCTCCCCTTGTTTTAAGTTCTCTCTGAAAATGGTATGAGCTTTTGACGAAAAATGTTCTTTCATTTTTTTTCTTAGAGATGCTTGTTATACATCTTTATTTTTCCTTGCTGCCTCAATCTGGAAATATTTCCATTTTTTGGACACATGAACACCTTTCTCTTTTGCGAAGTCATGTTTTGCACAATACCTGCAACCTAACTTTTTGTTAGAAACTACCAGTCCATCATATTTTTCTTTAAAATTGTTGTATTGTAGCACTGTTCAGCATTCAGGAAGATAGTTCAATTTTGGAACTATCTATTTCAATTGATGTGCTGCTTTTTCCAAGTTGGAGTGATTTTGTTTGTGAAGGTTTTGTATTATCCAAAGCCAATTCTGATACAAGTGGTTCCGATCTTGGTTTCTTACTCAAAAAATCTGTCAAATTCTGTTGACTTTTCATCCTAAGGGCTACTACAAAAAAATAATAAAAAATGTTTCAGTTTTGACTCGATTGTGGTTGTAAGTTGAGGACTAACTGTACATATGAGACAGTGACTTTCCAAAAAATAGTCATCACGATCCTAGTTCCCCGTATGAGGATTCCCCCCATCCGGACCTTTTGCAATCCCCCAAAGGGTAAAAGTAAACCAGATTCCATACAGCTTTGAACCCTTAAGGCAAACCAAATACAAGTGGTCCTCACTTAATGGCTGGTTGCTTAGCAAGTGTTCTCATTTATGATTGACCACCCCAGAGTTACTTGACCTGTTTTTGGAGTTTTCACACACATACACACACACACACATACACACACTTATGACCAGTTACAATATCCCACACAGTCATGTGAGTGAGGTTTTCTATGTTTTTGCCAGTTTCCAACAATTCCTTTTGGTTTCCGGTTAAAAATGCCCATTGGGGAAAATGGACATGTTTAACAACCACAGGGTTCACTTAACAACCATGGTGTTTGCCTAACCCAGGGGTCTGCAACCTTAAACACTCAAAGAGCCATTTTTCTATTTTCTGTTAAATAGGTATCTCTCTCTCTCTTTTTCTCTCTCTCTCATCTCTTTCTCCCTCTCTCATCTCCTCTCTCTTTTTCTTTCATTTCTCTCTCGTCTTTTTTTCTTTCTTTCTTTCTCCCTCTCTCATCTCTCTTTCATCTCTTTCTCTTTCTTTCTCCCTCTCTGTTTCTCATTTCTCTCTCTTTCTCCCTCTCTCATCTCCTCTCTCTTTTTCTCTCATTTTTCTCTCCTCTCTTTCTCTTTCTTTCTCCCTATCTCTCTCTCTCTTTCTCACTCTCTGTTTCTCATCTCTCTCTCTCATATTTTCCCCTCTCTCTTTCTTTCTCTCATCTCCTCTCTCTCTCTCTGTTATTCATCTCTTTCTCTCTCATCTCTCTCTCTCTCTCTCATGTGTGTTCCCTCTTTCCAAAAACAGGTGAGGGTTGGGGTGGGGTTTTTTTTTTGCACTGATGTTGTTCTTTCTTCTTCTTTGGGTGCTTTTTACCATACAATTTTAAATCTACAGTCATTTCAGGTTTCCAGATAAATGAAGTTCTTTCATTCCCTTGCTGTGGCTCCCTATTGGATGATCCCACTACTCCCTAGCCCCACCCCACTCCCTCGCCTCCCACTCACTCCTCGCCTGTGGATGGAGACTCATTCTGTATTCCAGGGTGGCAGCGTAGCGCCCCTCTGCTTGCCTCTTCTTCCGGCCCTTGTTGGTGCTATGTGCACTGGGGAGACATGTGATTTTTCTCTGTGCCAAGACACTGGCTGAACCAGCTACAGCCAATGTTCTGTGTTATAATGGGCTCCAGGAGTACAGGAGAAGGGGATGCCCCCCCCCCCATTTGTGAAACGTGCCAAATTTAAGGATGCTGCGTGAGGCACTGCAAGAGCAGTGAGCAGCCATGGAGGCTGCGAGAGGTATATGGGGAGACGTGTGACTTTCTCTCTGCCTCAAGACACTGGCTACGTTGGTGTGCCTGGTGCTGCTGCTCTTGCTGCCTCCATGGCTGCTTGCTGGTCTTGTAACACCTCACACAGCACCCTTAAATTTAGTGTTTTTTCACAAATGGGGGAGGCAGCATCCCCTCCTCCTCCTCCTCTTGGAGTCCATTATGACATGGAGCATTGGCTGCAGTCACCCCGGCCAGTGCCTCAGCATGGAGAAAAGTCACGTCTCCCCGGTCCACCAACAAGGCTGGCAGCCACAGACCTACAGGGCTGGCTGCAGGGCGAGGCCGTGGCCAGTGGCCAGTGGCCAGGCAGGTGCAGGTCAACTACCCTTCCTAATCTCACTTCCCCAAGGGGGCACCCAGTTTACCTGTTTTGCTGCTGG
>WNWU01014885.1:0-27175 GCA_012654045.1 Ptyas mucosa | reverse complement strand
TTATTTTATTTTATTTTATTTTATTTTATTTTATTTTATTTTATTTTTTTATTTTATTTTATTCAGTTTATATGCTGCCCTATCTCACAATGGACTCAGGGTGGCTCACAACAATAAAACACAAGCCACAATATAAAATAAACTCTAAAATCTAAAAAAATTAAAATTAACCCTTAAAACCCCATCATCAGTCCAGATGGTGGGATTTGAAAAGCCAAATTTTTAGAAGACCATTTGACAGCTGTGGGCAGGGGGGCTTTTTATCAGGTTCACCTGATCCACTTTCTGGACCGGGATGCCTTGCGCACAGTCACTCATGCCCTCATCACCTCCCCTCTGGACTACTGTAATGCTGTCTACATGGGGCTCCCCTTGAAGAGCACCCAGAGGCTCCAGCTGGTCCAGAATGCAGCCACGCGGGTGATTATGAGGGCGACTCGGTGGTCCCATGTAACACCGTTCCTGCGTGAGCTGCACTGGCTTTCAGTGATCTTCTGGGTGCGATTCAAGGTGTTGGTTGCCACCTTTAAAGCGCTCCATGGCATAGGACCTGGATATTTATGAGACCACCTTCTGCCTCTGATAGCCTCCCACCAACCAGTACGCTCCCACAGAGAGGATCTCTTCAGGGTGCTGTTGGTTAGACAGTGTCGACTGGCGACCCCCAGGAAGAGAGCCTTCTCTGTGGGGGCACCTGCCCTCTGGAACAAACTGCCCCCAGAGATTCGTTGGATTTCCGACCTCCGTACCTTTCACCGCACCCTTAAACCGCTATTATTCCATCAAGCAGGGATGGCCTAAAATATTATTTTAATTTTATTTTATTATATTTTAGACGATTGGCCAAACTATTTCATAATTTTAAATTGTTTTTAACTTTTATATTGTTGGTTCTTATCTTGGCTGTACACTGCCCTGAGTCCCCTCGGGAGAAGGGCGGTATAAAAATGTAATAAACTTAAAAAAAACTTAACTTAAAACTTAAAGAAAAACACTTTCTAACAGTATAGGCAGTTGAAGACAGGTTTTCTTCCTGCGGTTGTCTCTCTCTTAGTTGGTCTTTATCTTTCCTTCTTCTGGACTCTTCTAACAATCTTCCGATTATGCCAGTCAATGTCAGTTCATCTCTGGTCAGGACTTCCAGGGAAGACACATAATCATCATAACTTCCATCCAAAGAAGAAAGAATGATACAAACCTGATGTAGCTCTGAAAAAATCATCTCCTTTTCATGTAGCTTTTGTAAAGTTCCTTTCATAAATTCCAGATGAGCTAACATATCTCCACCTTTCAGAAGACACGCTCTAAACAGTTTACGTGTAAGTTGTATGTGTGCACCCACACTATCACGAATATAAATCCTCTTCAGAGTGTCCCAACACTTGGCAGCAGACTCCTCACCACGAATATGGACTAGCTGCTGGTCACTCAGTGTCAGTCCGATTATACAAAGAGCCCTTTTATTATCCCGGTTAAATTTGACTATTTTCTTTGCATCTTCACTGTCTGCTGGATTCCAAGCAGTTACATCCGGTGGATCATGAACTACAGCCCATAGCCCTTCTATACGCAGAAGTAGGGTGCACTTCATAGACCAGGAAATGTAATTCATCCCATCCAACCGGGTTATCAGGGATATGCTGGTTGACTGTTCTTGTGCCATCTTCACTTGGACAATAAACCACAAACACAGCTGCCTGAATATGGTACTGTGTATTCACACTAACTCTCAGTATCCTGGGCCCATAACCAGTGTTAAGGAATAATCCTTAGATAGCAAGGGTGTGCACATGAAAGTGGTTGAGAGGTAATACAGTAATACAGTAAGTCAGATAGATATCAGAGAGCAAGAACAACAAAGAGAGCAAGCCATGTTTCTAGCTCCCTCTTAAGGACATTGGCAACACAGCTAACCAATCAGGACACAGTATGATGCAATACAACAGTCTTAAAGCTATACAATACAATTGCAATACAATTATACAATTACAATAAACCAGGTAGATGGTTAGCATATAGACTGAAAAAAGAGAGAGAATCAAGAAAAATAATACAACTAGTAAATGACCAAGGGCAAATTAGATATGGGAATAAAGAGAAGAAAAAAATTATACAAAATTATTATAATAAACTGTATGAACAAAAGAATATTGAGGAAGAAGACGTTAATCAATACTTGCAGAAAGCGAATCTACCCCAGATCTCCAAAGACACTGAAATGATGTTAGAAGGAAATATAATGATGATGGAATTAACTGAAGCACTTAAAAAAGAAAAGAATGGGAAGGCACCAGGCCCAGATGGATTGCCAGCAGAATATTATAAAACACTACAGGAAGCGTTGAGTCTCCCATTGTTAGAAGTCATGAATAAAGTTATGTCAAAGATGAAACTACCCAAGTCATGGACAGAAGCATATACTATACTTGTTCCAAAGGAGGATACCGACCCACAACAAATCAATAATTATAGGCCCATATCCCTGCTAAATTCTGACTATAAAATCTTTGCTTCAATATTGGTAGAAAGACTCAAAAGATATTTAAATAATTTTATACACTCTGATCAAAATGAGTTTCTGCCAGAAAGACAGATTTAAAAAAATGAGGATAATTCTGGATACTTTGGAATATTATGAGGCACATCTTGAAAAACAAATGGCTTTGATATTTTTAGACACACAGAAAGCCTTTGATAATGTGAATTGGGGATTTAATGCTTTTATAGCTGGAGCAGATGGGCTTTGGTAGAAAATTTATTCAAGCCATAGAAGCCATATATCATAAACAAACAGCAAAAGTATTGATAAATGGAGAATTGACAGTCTATTGAAATAAAAAAAGGAACGAGACAAGGTTGCCCACTGTCACCTTTCTTGTTTGTGTTAACATTAGAAGTGCTAAACAGAAATATTAGAGAAGAAAAAGACATAAAAGGAATGAAAATTCAAAAGGAAGAATACAAGTTGCAAGCATTTGCAGATGACCTGGTTTTTATTCTTGTAGACCCATTAGAATCAGCAATTAAATTGATAGACAAGATATGAGAATATGGAAAAGTAGCAGGTTTGAAAATAAATAAAGACAAAACGAAGATTTTGATAAAAAATATGTTAATAAAACAAAAAGAAGAACTGCAGAAGTATTGAAGATGCAGGTCACAAACAAGGTTAAGTACTTGGGGACATACTTGACAGCAAGATGTAGTACAGTCAAAGAGAACAACTACAATAAACTCAAACAACAGATAGTGACAGACCTGGCAAAGTAGGAAAATTTACAGCTATCACTAATAGGAAGAATATCAACGATTAAGATGAATATATTACCTAGGATTCTATATTTGTTCCAGATGATCCCAATTAGGTTCAGGAAAGAGTATTTTGAAGATTTAAATAAATCTTGAAATATATTTGGCAGGGCAAAAAAGCGAGGATAAAACTAAAACTGTTGCAAGATGCTAGAATATGAGGTGGATTTGGCCTGCCTAATTGGGAATTATACTATCAAGAAACAAGTCTGATGTGGATTAAGGAATGGATAATGTTAAGAAATACTAGATTATTGACTTTAGAAAGACATAACTTGTTGTTGGGATGGCACACTTTTTTATGGTACAAGGGAACAAAAACACAGCGGTATTTTAGACGACATTTTATATGTGAGGCTTTGCTACTAAACTGGGAGATCAAAAGACACTATTATTTAAAAAATTCCAGTCTGGTTATCAACTATTGAAGCATTCTCATACTCAATAACGTTTAGAAAGGAACAAATTGTTAAATATAGTGAATTATTGAATGAAAGGGGTGAACTTAAATCTATGCAAGAATTAGAAGAACAAGATATAAAAATGAATTGGTTTTCCTATTTGTAAATACACTCTAGATATGATAAAGACTTTAAGATAGAAGGTTTTTATAATAATTTGACTAATTTAGATAAAATTTTAACAGGTACTGATGAAAGCGTAATTAAAAAACTATATGGACATTTATTAGAGGTCAAGCTGGAAGAAGAACAAGTTAAAGAAACAATGATTGCTTGGGGAAAAACTTTGGACATGGAATTGACTTAGAGAAATGGCAAAAATTATGGTCGCAAAATTATAAAATGACAATGTCAACTGCATACAAAGAAAATTTGTATAAGATGTTTTACAGGTGGCATCTACCCCTGACGAGGATAGCCAGAATGTTCAAGAATAAATCCAAAAAATGTTGGAAATGCCATCAGATACCGGGTTCATATTACCATATGTGGTGGACATGTGTAGAAGCTAAAAGATACTGGACTAGAATCCACACATGGTTGGAAAAAATGACAAAAAAACATATAGATTTTAAACCAGAGATTTTTTTATTGGGGATTGTACCTGAAATATATAATAGAGAGTTGAGATATTTGATTGTTAATGTATTAACAGCGGCTAGAATTGTGTTAGCTAAAAATTGGAAAAATGAGAAAATACCAATGCAGGATGAAGTTACTAAGAAAATAATGGAATGTGCTGAAATGAGTAAATTGACATTTGAAATTAGAGAACAAGAAGATAAACAATACTATAAGATATGGGACCTATTTTATCAATGGTTAGACAAAAAAACATGAAAATGAAATATGGTAGAGATCTTCACAATACAAGAATTGTAGAATTATGTGAAATAAAATATAAAGATGTACTAGTTGACAGATTTAGGAGGATGAAATGAATGTTAGAATAAAAATTAACTCAAATTTAAGACTATTTTGAATAAAAATGAGAGAAGAAATAGTCATAATTAAATAAATGATTAATGAGGATAATACATAGATATATATTAGGTCGATGATATGAGAATTTAGGGAAACTTTAAATTGTAAGCTATGAATTTGGTGAAGACGCACAAAAGACTTGTAACCAACCGACACACTGTTTGCAATTGAAGATGGTTTTATTTATGTATGTTTGTATAAAAATTCAAAAAAAATGCAAAAAAATTTGATTGATTAATTGATTATGTGCTATCAAGTTTTTTTCAACTTCTAGTGATCCCACGGATAGATTTTCCCCATGATACTTTGTTCCTTTTCTGGTCTTTCAAATCTTGTAACAGAGCCTATCCACCTTGGTGTTGCTTGTTGTTCCAGTCTTCTTAGACCACAGGTGTCAAACTCGCGTCGTCATGGCGGTATCATGTGATGTATTGGACTTTCCCCCCCTTCGCTAAACCAGGTATGGGCAGGGCCAGAACGTGAAGCATTTGGCCTGCAGGCTGCGAGTTTGACAGCTCTGACTTTGACAGCTCTGACAATAAAGCCTTTTTCAGAGAGCTGGGTCTTCACATAGACTAGTAGACTAATGCAACCAAAAATAAAGCCTGGGGATTGCTCCAATCAATGTGGGAGGCAGAAAATAAAGAAAGTGGCCCACAACCTGGGTTGATTGATTTACTCTGACAGTTGGAATTGTAAACTGTCATGACTACTTGGCTTTTGATCCTGCTGAACAAGAAAAGAAGAGCAACTGCAAATGAGACCAACTGAGCAATTAAACATGGAAATCAAAAGGCTCAACAGTTGTGGAGTAGCTGGCACTGAAGAAAATACTTTTAGCAATGCCAAGTGAGGTGCCTGGCTCCAGTTGGCTTAGTCCAGAAGTACACAATCTACACTGCACTGCAGTAGAATGGGATGACTGTGCAGAATGTTGCAATTCTCTCTGCTTCAGGAAGTGTTCTTCCCCCCATCCCCACTCCTTCATCTTGATGCCCACTTATATGAGGCATTACAATACAATGCTATATTATTTTACGGCTGTCCAGAAGGTATCACAAGAAAACAAGCCTGAGCGTGAATAAATAATCATTAAATATTTGTTACAATTTTTTGCCTTCATGAAGAAGGGTAGGCAGATCATTATTTAAATATCTTTAATGGTAACTCAAATATAAGGGATTGAATCTGGTTACTTTTGCTCCAGCCAGAGAAAAATGGGATTGTAATGTGTTCATCCTACCATTTCTGTAGGATTACACTCTAATGTTTTGTTAATATGTATTATAAGTATAAGTATGTTAAGAGTCACTCTGATAGAGTTTGCAGGACAGTTAAAGCCTTCATCACTTTAGAATAGGCATATATATTTCTGTCAGTTCACATTATATATGTTGTCTACAGATCCAAGGGTCATACTGTAATATTTTATTTGTTTTATTTTGTTAAATGTATATGCCACCCATTTCAGGCTTGAGGTGACTCTGAGTAGCAGATATTAGTTGTCTGCATATCAGTGAGGACTGTTAACATGCTGCTTATACATTCATGGCTTCTGGCATATTTATTGTGAAGTGGGGAGGAACTATAAAGTTCTATAAAGTTTTATAAAGGAGCTATAAAGCCTTATGCTACCAGATAAAGGCAGAATGTACCAATCACCATTGCAAACAGGAGGAAGAGCTGTTACACTTGAAATCTACCCGACCCTTCTATAATTTCGTCAATGCCAAACTTAAAGACTCAAAAACTATCCCACCTCTAAAAGGGCCTAATAGGGAAGACTATAACAATGAAGCTGTTAAAGCAAATCTCTTCAATACGTTCTTCAGTTCAGTCTTTGTTGACAGCAATGGCTGCTGCCCCACATTTCCAAGTTGTACCATAATTAATTGTAACAATTTACTACATATTGATTTTACAGTAAAGAACATTGAAACGGCACTACATAACCTAAAGCCATCTCTATCTCTTGACCCTGATGGATTATGTGCCTACTTCTTAAAAAAGCTTGCCACTGCCATAGCTGAGCCTCTATGCACAATCTATGAGGTGTCTTTCAGAACCAGCACCTTGCCTGACCTATGGTCATTAGCCACAGTTATACCTATCTTTAAAATTTACAGACCAATCTTATTGTGTTGCATCACCTGTAAAGTCATGGAATCAATTATAAACCAATCCATCACCCTCCACTTAGAGGCAAACAACCTGCTTTCTAACAAGCAGTTTGGCTTCAGGAAAAATTTGTCCTGTAATCTGCAACTCCTACACTGCAGAAACATTTGGACCACACATTTTGACCAGGATAAAGCAATAGATGCAATTTACATAGACTTCTGCAAAGCCTTTCATTCAGTGGTGCATGACAAACTACTGTTAAAACTAAGTTCTTACGGCATTTCCGGATCCCTGCACAAATGCATAGCTGCATTCCTGTCAAACAGGCAACAAGTAGTCAAAATAGGGAGGCCCCTATCAAATCCAGCACAAGTTAACAGTGGTGTTCCCCAAGGCAGCGTTCTAGGACCCACACTCTTTCTGCTTTACATCAACGACCTATGCGATCATATTAAAAGCAGCTGTGTCCTCTTTGCTGATGATGTAAAATTATTTAACACCACTGACAATGCTGCTGCTCGACAAAGCAACCTTGGCACACATTGGCAACTCCAAATCTCAATTAATAAATGCTCTGTTCTACACATTGGCAATAAAAATCAGAATACCAAATACAAGTTGGATGGAAATGACCTTGTAGACAACCCTCATTCTCTCAAGTACCTAGGAGTACTCATTTCAAATAATCTAAGCCCCCAACCTCACTGTAACAGCATTGCCAAAAAGGCATTAAGAATTGTTAACCTAATTTTGTGAAGCTTCTTCTCCGGTAACATTGTATTGCTAACTAGGGCATACAAAACCTTTGCCAGACCAATTCTTGAATACAGCTTGTCTGCCTGGAATCCACACTCTATATCAGACATTAATACAATTGAGTGGATCCAGAGGTATTTCACGAGAAGAGTAGTCCACTCCTCTATTCACAATAGAATCCCTTATGCCACCAGGCTTGAAATTAGACAATCTGGAACTGCACCGCCTGAGGTCTGATCTAAGCATAGTACACAAAATTGTCTGCTACGACATCTTACCTGTCAATGACTTCTTCAACCTCAATAATGTACAGGCAAACAGTTGATATAAACTCAAGGTAAACCACTCCAAACTCAATTGCAGAAAATACGACTTCAGCAACAGAGTGGTCAACGCTTGGATTGCTCTACCCGACTCCATTATTACATCCTCAAATCCACACAGCTTCAACCTTAAACTGTCTACCATGGACCTCACCCTATTCCTAAGAGGTCCATAAAGGAGGCATGCATAAGCACACCAGCGTGCCTACCGTCCCTGTCCTACCGTCCCCATTTATTTGTATTCATTTCCTTCATTCATATCCATGTTCATATTCATACATGCTATCTTATACATGTTTGACAAACTAATAAACAAACAAACAAAACTTGAATTGTTCTGAAGTGGGGCAGGAGGGAGCTGGAGCAATTGATCAAGTTAGCGAGATTTTAAATCAATGGAGTCTGTAGCTACTGTGGCTTTCTGCTATCCAAGTTGTCACAGGAACACCAGCATATTAGGACTGATATACAACAGTCTCTTTTAGAAAAGCCTGGCTCTTTCCAGGAGGTTGGCTGAGTGAGAGTTGTGTTTGGTTGTTCTGTTTTGCATTGGTCATCATTTTATACATGTTTTGTAATAATATATTATATGGTTTATTGTTTTTTTTCTTTTTTTGATGCTGTGCATCACCCACATTTATATTGTTGGAATTGGGCAGCCTTATAAATCAAGAATAGGAGGGTGGGGTGGGGTGGGGTGGGGTGGGGTGGAATGAGGATAGGATAGGATAGGATAGGATAGGATAGAATAGAATAGAATAGAATAGAATAGAATAGAATAGAACAGAACAGAACAGAACAAATCTGGGCAAATTCAGTTGAAGTGGCATGTTCTAGGGACTATGACCCTATGAACAGGATCCTTTAAACTTTATTTATTGGGTGTTTTCTTCCAGATGCAAACAATTTATTTTCCTATTTTAGTGTTTTCTTGCTTTTAAAGTTTGAATTGCTCAGAGTCTTGTGAAGTTAGTTAACTTCTTAATTGCGTGTACATATAAGTAAATAATTAAAATTATCTAATTTTGCTGCATCATAAATTTAGATTCACTGTCTGTAGGAACAGAAGAAAAATAAAATAAGTCATCTGTCTGATATTATTGACAACAATTGCAGTTAAGAGTTGAGAATAATTTGAGAATAAGTCATTGCCGCAGTGGAGAGAAGCAATACGAATGATATTTTGAAGTAGCAGAGCTCCAAGGAAAATTAGAAAAAGCAGAATCTAAATTACAGAAAGAACCCCAAAACCAAGAAATCAAAGTAGAAAAAGAGTTAATTAAACACAAATTACAATTAATAACCCAAGAAGAAGTAGCACAAAAAAATTAGAGCAACTAAACAAAATTACTTTGAAAATGCCAATAAGCCCAGAGGATGGTTGGCTTATAAATTAAAAAAAGGAAAGGAAAAGAAATTAATAAAACAATTAGAGGATGAGGATGGAATGGTGCATCTACAGGAAGAAAAAAAAAGAAAAGTATAGCAGTAAACTATTTTCAAAAACTATACAGTTCAGAAAAAATTGAAGAGGAGAATATTCAAAGATACCTTCAAAAAAGGAATTTTCCCAGAATACCAGATATAACAAAAGAAATATTAAACAAGGAAATAATGAAACTGGAGATACAAAGAGCAATTCGAAAGCAAAAAAATAATAAGACTCCAGGCCCAGATGGAATTCCCGCTGAATTTTATAAAACATTTCAAGAGTTGTTAGAACAACTGCTATTAGAAACATTTAATGAAGTACTGAAAAAGGCCAAGATACTAGAATCTTGGAGGGAATCATTAATAACTCTCATCCCCAAAAACAATAGTGAACAACAGAAGCTACAAAATTATCGGCCAGTCTCATTGCTAAATGCTGACTATAAAATATTTATGGCCATAATAGTGGATAGAATTAAAAATATATTGAACGAAATTATACATTCAGATCAAAATGGATTCCTACCCAACAGATATATAAAAAACAATATAAGAATTATCATCGAGACTTCCGGTGGCTCCGCGAGGCTGGATGGCGCCCTAATGAGAACGTCCGCTCCGCGGTATCTGTAAAAACCCCCGAACGGCAGTCCAACGCCGTCAGGAGGTTTGAAAAACCTCTCCCCGGGCAAAGGGGAGAGTGAAGAGCTGGCTGGTGGGGGTAGAACTCACCAAGGCCCCCCAGAAGGATTTCTGTGGGGATGGAAGGTTCCCCACAGAAGCCAGCCAGTTGCTCCGGACCGGGAACGACTCTGCCTTTGCAGAGCCACAAGCCGCGACCGCATCTGCCAAAGGGAAAAAAAACACTTTTTTTCTTTACTTTGAACAACGTGTGCAGACGGGACTAACCAGGAGGATTCCAATTTGCAAGTATTTAACTTAACTTCTTTTTGATTGTGGATTGCCTCTTTCGGAAATTACAACTTAAAGGGAAACAAAATGGCGATTGAGGCTTGAGTGGGTGTGAAAAGTGAAAGTTATCTGAGCACCGGCAGAGCCTCAAATGACTGTTCTGTGGTTTTTATGTTAAAGAAATATTAGAAGGAGGATTTCTTTTTCAAGATTTGTTTGTTGGAATTTAAAGAAAAGATTTGGACTATTTTGGCTGCTAATTTTAATTAAAATTAAAATTTAAAGACAAGTAAGGGAAGAAGGAAAGAAAGAAAGGCACAGAAGTGGGAGGAAGGAAGCAACTCCCAGCAAAATGGCTACAAAACCCCCTTCAGTTAAAACAGTTCCAGCAAAAGCTACATCCAGTGCTGGAAGTTCTCCTGCACATGTACCCAAAGTGCAGGAGACACAGACACAGACACAGACTTTAACAATTGAAATGATACAGCAGGTTATTCAAGGAGCTTTGAGTGCCACAGAGGATAAACTTACAGCTGTACTTGACAATAGAATCCAAACTGTAACAGATGATCTCACTGCAGTGATAGATACTAAAATTCAAGTAGTTACAGAAGAATTGGCAGCACGAAATGTTGATATCAGAGAAGACATACTTTTTGCATTTAAGGGGCTAGCTGCTCAAGCTGAAAATCTTGATTGTAAGATAGAAGAGGTTAAGGAAACTACTGAAACTTTGAGCAGCAAGCTTGATATGGCCCAGCAGAGAATTGAGAGATCAGAAATGCACGTGACTTTTTTACAATATAGAGAAATGGAGTATGCAGTGAGGATCAGAGGGGTGAAAGAGGATAAACAAGAAAACCTGAAGGAAAGGATGCGAGAACCACTGGTACAGTTGATGGGGATACCAAAGGGCGAATTGATTTGGCAAATTGATAAAATTTTCAGAGTCAACTCCTGGGTGGCCAGGCAGAAAAAACTACCCAGAGATATAGTAATATACTTTACTACAAGAAATGTGCGTAATGATGTTTTGCAAGCAACCTACAAAAAAAAGTTAGAAGTGGAAGGACAACAAGTGATGACAATGAAGGAAATTCCCCCCAAAATGTTAAGAGCGAGAAGAGAATATTCTTTCCTGGTGGAGGAGTTGAAAAATCATCAGTTACAATACAGATGGGATATTTCAGCTGGATTGGTGGTGAATTTTTCTGGTGAAAGATACAGGCTTAATACGATTGCTAAAGCAAAGGATTTCTATTTGAATGTTTTAAAGGCTGGAAGGCCAAAATCTCCTGAAATTAAAGACAAACAAGTAGTTGAAGAGAGACCACAGGAAGAATTGTTATCTATTGCCCAGGGGGGAATTTCAGCAAGTCAAGAAGATTTTCTTCAAGTCCTGGTAGATGTGAGTGAGGAATTACCCAAGGAGCAAAGAATGACCAGAGCGGCTACAGCCAAACGTAAGGAGGAATTGAAAATTCAACAACTACAGTTTGTGAGTCGAGAATCTGCCAAAACAGAAGCAGTGGGGGGAGCCAGACCGAAAAGTTGGTTATGTCGTAGTCTGCTCGCCGAGCTGGGCTTCACCACTGTGCACACGACTCGCAGACAAAGTATGAGGTTGCAAACAGTTTTAATCGGCATATCTCGGTGAGTCAAGTATGAACATTCTAAGGAACATAAAGTCGGCATTGGGAGCGGCTGCCTCCCCACGCCCTTTTAACAATACTCAAACTTAACCGGGAGCGTTTGTGGCCAATCGGCTGTAGTTCCGGGTACGCCCTCCTCCTTGCGAGCATTCCGGCATGCCCCGTTTATGCTAATGTGGCCCTGCTCCGGCTGCGTGGTGACCGACTGCCTCTGTATACGTTTCTCACCCCCCTGCCACCAAGGTGCCTAGTTGTGTTTCCTCCCCCCTTGAGTGTCGGCTGCAGCGGGGACGTCGTAGACTGAGCAGACCTCCCCCCATCCAGGTTGGTTGTGCTGTGTCTCCCCTCCCCGGTCTGATGTCGAGTTAGCTGACACTCGACAGGCGGACCCCCTACCAGGAGTCCACCTGTAAGACACAAGAGAGACAGATTAGTTCAGCGTAGAGGACCTGGTTTCCGGGGATTGACTATATGATATCGGCTCACCAGCTGCGGGGCGTTCAGGTCTGTCACCGATACCCAGGAGGCGTCAGCTAGGGGGTACCTTTTCCATTTCACTAGATACTGTAACCCTTGTCATCGAACCCTGGAGTCGAGCACCCCGTCCACTTCATAATGGTTGCCTTGGATCGGACCAGGGGGTTGAATCTGACTTAGTGTTTCTAGTGGCTTTAATAGACTGCAGTGGAAGATGGGGTGGATTTTCCCTAGATATGGAGGTAAATGCAGCACCACGGTAACGGGGTTGATTACTTTACGAACTCGGAATGGCCCTAAGTATTGCGGTGCCAACTTTTTGCATGGGGTCTGCACCCGTAGGTATTTAGTGGACAGGTATACCTGATCCCCCACCTGGAATGGCTTGTGGTCAGCCCGTTTTTTTGTCGGCATATATTTTGTATTCCTCCGCTGCTTTGGTTAGCGCAGCCTTTACTTGTGGCCATACGTCCCCTATCAGATCACTCCATTCTCTAGGGGACCTATAGTCCTGGTTCGGCTCGGTTAACTCGGGGATAGCTCTAAATTCCTTACCCAAGACAACTTTAAAGGGAGTGGTCCCTGTGCTACGATGGGCTGCGTTGTTATAGGCCACCTCAGCAAAAGGTAGCAACTCGGCCCAATTGTGTTGCTGATATGACACGTAGCAGCGCAAGTAGCGCTCTACCATCGCATTTGTGCGTTTCGCAGCCCCGTTAGTACTTGGGTGGGACGCTGTGCTTAGGCCTTGGGAGGAGCCAATACGTGCTAGAAAGGTGCGCCAGAACCGGGATGTGAATTGGGGACCCCTCTCCGAGATTATCCGTCGAGGGGCACCGTGCAAGCGATAGACGTGTTGGACGAATAGGTTTGTGAGCTTCTTAGCCAACGGCACTCCGGCACAGGGGACGAAGTGGGCCTGCTTGGAAAACAGGTCAATTATGGTCCATATGACCATGTTTCCATTGCTGGGGGGCAGGTCCACAATGAAGTCCATTGCAATCTCTTCCCAGGGCTCCCCGGGAGTGGCTACCGATTGCAAAAGTCCCAACGGTCGCCCAGACCACGGTTTCGTGGTTGCACAGGTGGGGCAGTTCGTCACGTGTTGTTTGATGTTCCGTCGCATTTGTGGCCACCAAAATTGTCGCCTAACAAGATGCAACGTCTTGAGAAACCCAAAGTGGCCGGCCAGCTTAGCATCATGACATCAGTGCAGGACTTTTGATCATAGTGTTGCCGGTACATAGATGTGCGGACCTATCCAGGTGACCCTGTCTCAGAATGTCAGTAGTGCTTTATGTGTTCCAGCCCACGGGTCATTTTGTGTTGCCTGGCAAAGGTCGGTGTGCCAGGTGCTCTCCGCAGTGTGCAGGCAGTCGTCCCCAGAATCCCCTGGTATCAGTGCTTGTACCACTTCCTCACGTTTGCTATGGTATTGGGGCAACCTGGATAAGGCGTCAGCCAAGAAGTTCTTTCCCCCCGGGACGTACTTTAGGTCGAAGTTGAATCGTTGGAAGTACTGCACCCAGCGGACCTGTTTGGGAGACAACCATCTGGGCGTTTGGAGGGCTTGCAAGTTTTTGTAATCGGTCCACACTCCGAACTTGGTACCAGCCCCCTCCAGCAGGTGTCACCACGTTAACAATGCCCAGCGAACCGCGAAGGCCTCTTTCTCCCATATTGCCCAGCGCCTCTCCGTCGGGGTTAATGTCCTCGAGGTATAAGCACAAGGGTGCAGCCCCCCACTCTTTGTCTTTTGGAGCAATACAGCCCCTACAGCGACATCACTGGCATCAGCCTGAACCACGAACATGAGGGTCAGATCGGGATGTTTTAACACTGGCTCTCGGGAGAATAGGCCCTTCAGCTGTTCGAATGCCTGTTGGCATTCCGTTGTCCATTGTAGCTTTTGACCGGGTTTAGCTTTCACTCCAAGATGCTTAGTCCGTAGGAGGTCTGTTAAAGGCAGGGCCACTTGGGCGAAGGCGGGAATAAATTGTCTATAAAAGTTGGCGAAGCCAAGGAAGCTTTGTAGTTTCTTCCGTGTGGTGGGTGCTTTCTGTCGTAGTCTGCTCGCCAAGCTGGGCTTCACCACTGTGCACACAACTCGCAGACAAAGTATGAGGTTGCAAACAGTTTTAATCGGCATATCTCGGTGAGTCAAGTACAAATGTTCTAAGGAACATAAAGTCGGCGTTGGGAGCGGCTGCCTCCCCACGCCCTTTTAACAATACTCAAACTTAACCGGGAGCATTTGTGGCCAATCGGCTGTAGTTCCGGGTACGCCCTCCTCCTTGCGAGCATTCCGGCATGCCCCGTTTATGCTAATGTGGCCCTGCTCTGGCCGCATGGTGACCGACCGCCTCTGTATACGTTTCTCACCCCGCTGCCACCAAGGTGCCTAGTTGTGTTTCCTCCCCCCTTGAGTGTAGGCTGCAGCGGGGACATCGTAGACTGAGCAGACCTCCCCCCATCCAGATTGGCTGTGTTGTGTCTCCCCTCCCCGGTCTGATGTCAAATTAGCTGGACACTCGACAGGTTAGCGTTGGAAAACCAGCAAATGCTCCAGAGGCTTCAGAAATTCAAGCATGGGAACTAGGTTCCTAACTTGAAATGTAAATGGTTTGAATTCCCCACAGAAAAGGAGGAAGATATTAATTTAAGAATGATATAATATGCTTACAAGAGACTCATATCAGAATACAAGATCAAAAATATTTAACAAATACAAGATTGGGTGTGCATTATGTTGCAGCAGCACCGGATAAAAAAAATGGCATAGTTATCTACCTGAAGAAGGACTTAATTGCTAAATTAATTGAATCAGATGAACAAGGTAGATTTCTGGTAGTTGAAGTTTTGATAAAAGGTGAAAAAACGTTAATAGTTGGAGTTTATGCACCCAATCAGCAACAGGAGAACTTTTACAGATTTCTACACTCAAAAATGACTAATTGGAATTATAAAACATGTATTCTGCTTGGAGATTGGAATGGAGTTATTGATCCTAAAAAAGATAAGTTTGGATTGAAACAAAGGGTTGCTACAAGAGTCAAATTGCCAAGATCCTTTTTTGAATTGGTGGAGGAATGGGAGTTGAAAGATATTTGGCATGATAGAAATCCAATAGATAAAGACTTTACCTTTTTCTCAGATAGACATCAGTCTTTTTCAAGGATAGATTTTATTTTAATATCCAATGATCTTTTCTCTAGGGTGAAGAAAACTAAGATCTTTCCAAGAACATTGACGGATCATAGTCCTGTATGGGTTGAAATAGATTGTGGTAATGGACCAAAAAGGTCCTGGAGACTAAATGAAAATTTATTTAGATATGGGGAAAATATTAAGGAGTGTAAGAAATTTTTGAAAGAGTATTTTGTTATGAATATGCAAAAGGGTACCCCAATGGAAATGGTGTGGGATGCAAGTAAGGCTTATATGCGGGGTGTTTTGATATATTTGAATAATAAATTTAGGAAAAAGCAAGGGGAAAAAAGAAGGGTGTTTGAAGAGGAAATAAAGGGAAAAGAACAACTTTTGTTAAAAAACCCAAGGGATAACAAAGTTAAAGAGGTCATGAACTTGCTGAAAGAACAATTTAAAATGTTGATAGCAGACCAAACTGCAACCAATTTACAGTATGCAAAGTATAATACATTTTGTAATGCTAATAAACCTGGAAGATGGTTGGCTTACATACTTAGAAAGAGAAAAAGCCAAAGAATAATTGAGAAAATAAAATATAATGGTAAAGAGGTCTTTCAGCAAGAATTGATTAAGAAATCTTTTATAGAATATTATTCAGGACTATATAAGGCAGATAAAATTCAGGATATAGATATAGATAGATATCTTCAGAAACAGAATATTAAGACAGTTTTGCAAGAACAAAGGGATACTTTAACTCAATTAATTACATCAGCTGAAATCATGTCTGCAATTAAAGAATTAAAGTTGGGTAAGGCTCCAGGGACAGATGGCCTAACGGCGGTTTATTATAAAAATTTGCATGAAGAGATGGTTGAACCAATGAAAGAATTATTTAATAAAGTACAACAGGGAGGGGAGGTCCCTCCCTCTTGGAAGACAGCCTTTATATCTTTAATACCAAAGGAGGGCCAGGATCATACAGATCCAAAAAATTATAGGCCGATATCACTGTTAAATACTGATTATAAGATATTTACTAAGGTGTTGGCAAATAGATTAATGAGAGTAATGCAACAAATGATACATCATGACCAAACAGGTTTTATAAGTGGCAGACAGATGAAAAGTAATGTAAGACATATTGTTAATGTATTGGAATATTTAGAAAGGAACAACCAGATCCCTGTGGGGATAATATTTTTAGATGCTGAAAAAGCATTTGATCAACTGAATTGGCAGTTTTTATTAAAATTAATGGAAAGAATGGAGTTCGGAGATAATTTTATACAATCAATAAAGGCAATATATCAGAAACAAACAGCACAAATAATAGTTAACGGAGGCTTAACTGATAATTTTTTAATAGAAAAAGGTACTCGGCAAGGATGCCCTCTGTCTCCTTTATTGTTTATTTTATCATTGGAAATATTGCTGAATAACATACGAGATTTAGAGGGAATAAAGGGAATTCAGATTAGACAACATGAATATAAGCTACGTGCGTTCGCAGATGATCTGGTTGTTACCTTAACCCAGTGCTTCTCAAATAGTGGGGGCGCCCCCCAGGGGGGGGCATGAGGCTCCATAAAAGGGGGCACGTTTGACCTCGGCAAACACTGTCATAACAAGCTAAGCCCCGTGTTTATGTCTCTGTATTTAATCAGAGAACAACAGGAGCATCTGATTGGCTGTCCAAAACCCTTGTGACATGAGCCTGTCGGAGCCATCTTTAGTGCAGACCCTCAAGTGACATCATGGAAATTTTTTTAACAGGGATGAGAAGACAGGCGGAGAGAGAAGGAGATAAAAGAAAGTCTTCCGAAGGCTAAGACAAGGAAATATGACGAGGCGTATGTAGCGCTTGGCTTCACTGTGACTACGGTGGGAGACGAGGAAAGACCGGTGTGCTTACTATGTCTAAAAATGTTGGCAGCGGACAGCATGAAGCCAAATAAATTAAGGCATCACTTAAAGACATTACATCCCAATCACGCTAATAAGCCGCTTGAGTTTTTTCAGCGAAAACGTGTCGAATATTGCAAACAATCATCCCGCTTTCTGACTGCTACTTCAGTAAACCAGCGAGCATTGTTGGCATCATATAAGGTGGCGTACCAAATTGCTCAGTGCAAAAAACCCCACACCATAGCAGAAGAGCTGATACTGCCTGCAGCATTAGACATGGTCTCTGTCATGCTGGATGACACAAGTGCTGCAAAAATAACAACTATCCCTCTGTCAAATGACACCATTGCTAGATGTATAAATGACATTGCTGATGATCTTAAAGAACAGCTGGTAGATAAACTCAAGGATAAACGTTTTGCCTTACAATTTGATGAAGCAATTGACAGCAACAAAGACTGTTTGTTTATCGCTTATGTACGTTTTGAAATGGCAAATTCCCTGTGTGAGGATCTACTTTTTTGTAAATATGTCAGAGACAGAGCCATGGCTGAAGAGCTATTCAAAATGCTAGACTGCTTCCTGGCTGAGAATGGGCTAAAGTGGGAGAATTGCATGGGTGTTTGCAGTGATGGTGCACAGAGCATGGCAGGGATGAGAAAAGGACTTCGGACACTCATCAAGAAGGCCTCACCTAATGCTGAGTGGACACACTGTATTTTACATAGAGAAGCACTGGCATCAAGGCACCTTTCCTCTGAATTAAATGAGGTTATGACTGACATTATAGGAGTAGTCAATTTAATAAAGACCAGACCACTAAAAACAAGAGTTTTCTCTGCTATCTGTGAGGAGATGGGAGCTGAACATCAAGCTGTGTTGTTTCACAGTGAAGCAAGGTGGCTGTCACGAGGAAAAGTGTTGTCCCGAGTTTTTGAGCTCAGAGAGGAGATAAGAATGTTTTTGGAGCAGGAGCAAAAGTATGACGTTGCAAGAAAGTTTAGTGATGTGAACTTTCTGATGAAACTTGCTTACCTGAGTGACATATTTGGAAAGCTCAATGAACTAAATCTACAGCTTCAAGGGAAAAATCAACACCTCCCTCAGGCCACAGACAAGATCAACTCTTTCACTCGAAAGCTTGCAATGTGGGGCAGGCAACTTGATGAAGGAAGTACCGTGTCATTTGAGAACTTGCAGGAATTTGTTGACACTACTGACTATGATGCCACCTCAGTGATTCCATATTTTAAGCAGCATATTTCATCACTGATAGGATTCTTTACAAAGTACTTCCCTGAAAACAGTTCCCAGTATGACTGGGTGAGAGATCCTTTTAATGCACCAGCTCCTACTGGTTTCAGTCTTGCAGAGAAGGAGCAGTTCATAGAAATCACATCTGACTCCATATTGAGACTAAGTTTCACATCCCAGACACTGAGTGAATTCTGGCTGAGTGTGGAGAAGCAATATCCACTCTTAGGACAAAGAGCTGTGCACATTCTTCTTCCATTTGCAACTTCTTACTTGTGTGAGACTGGCTTCTCTGCTGTTGCTGCTCTGAAAAGCAAATACAGGTCTCGGCTACACATTGAGAAGGAGCTGAGAGTTGCTGTGTCCTGCTTCAAACCCCGCTTCGAAAAGCTATGCATTGCAAAACGTGCTCATTGTAGCCATTAATCCAGACATCACCTCTGATTAAAAAATCAGCTCAAATTATTTTATATATTTTTGCTTTGCAGGTTAAAGTTTTTTTTAATAATGATACTATTTACAGTCGTGCGGGGGGCGCGAAAAATGTTTTCTTCTTCCTAGGGGGGCATGACAGAAAATAATTGAGAAGCACTGTCTTAACCCAACCACTACAATCTGTTAAAGTATTAATGGATACAATTAAAGACTATGGATTAATATCTGGTTTTAAAATAAATGCAGCCAAAACAAAGATAATAGCTAAAAATATGACTGTTAAACAAAAACAAGAGATGGGGATTGAAACAGGATTTGAAGTAGTTAAAAAGGTCAGGTATTTAGATATAAATATCCTGACAAATAATTCAAAATTATATCATCACAATTATGAATTATTGTGGCAAAAGATGCAATTAGAGATTCAGAGTTGGCGGAAGTTACAATTATCACGGCTAGGGAGGATAGCTGCCATAAAAATGAATCTTTTACCAAGGTTTTTGTTCCTCTTTCAAACAATTCCAATACTTAAAGCTGATAAAAATCTGAAAGAATGGCAAAAAGGTATAAATACTTTTGTATGGGCAGGGAAAAAACCTTGAGTTAAACAAAAAATAATGCAGGACACTCGAGAAAGAGGAGGACTTAAATTGGCCAATTTAGGGCTTTATTATGAGGCAGCTGTATTATCATTAGTTAGTGATTGGATTAACTTAACAGAAGAAAGGATATTAAATATTGAAAGATATGGCCTGGTTTTTGGCTGGCATGCATATTTACTTTATGATAAAAAGGTAGATACTATTTTTAAAAGCCATATATTGAGAAGTTCTTTGTTACGTGTCTGGAAGAAATATTGTTATAAGCTAAATGATAAAATTCCGATTTGGACAATACCCAGACACGCCATTGAAAATATGAATATAGAACAAAAGCAAGATGGGATTATGTATGAGCAACTTTTGGATAAGGAAGGAAATGTTTACTGTTTAAAAACTGCTCAACAATTAAAAGAAGAAGGAATAATTAAAACTTGGTTTCAATATGGCCAGCTACAGGCCCGATGGAAAGAGGACCAAAAAAAGGGTATTTTGCAGTATGAAGAGAACTTGATTAAGCAGATAAGAGACCAGAGCCAAATGCATACAAAAAGGTTATATAATGTATTATTGGAAATAAACTCCGAGACAGAACTAGTTAAGGATTGCATGATAAAGTGGGCACAAAATATAGGGGAAATAATAACGTTGGATACGTGGGAAATTATATGGGTAAGAAACGTAAAATTTACGCAAGCTCAAAATTTAAGAGAAAATTTTTATAAAATGTTTTATAGATGGCATTTAGACCCAAAAAAATTAGCTTGTATGTATCCTAATCTCCAGCCCAAATGTTGGAGATGTGAGAGTCAGGACGCCACGTATTATCATATATGGTGGACCTGTAAAAAAATTAAGGCATTCTGGGTAAGAATCTGGTGGATAATTCAAAATATATTAAAGAAAAAAATTAAATTTACGCCACAGTTTTTTTTGTTGGGAATTATAACAGATTGTACTGGAATAGAAATAAAGATGATTTTGAATTTAATAACAGCTGCAAGACTACTGGTGGCACAATATTGGAAGAAGCAAGACGTACCCACAATTCAAGAATGGACATTAAAAGTAGTGCATTTGGCAGAGATGGCAAAAATCTCTGCATATCTTAAAGACTATTCAAATGAAAGATATATAAAGGAGTGGAGAAGATGGATAGATTATATACAAAGCAAATACCAGACTAAGAAATTTCAATTAGCTTATGAATGAAATATTTTGTATAAATTGTTATAGTATTGAGAATATAGTTGTTTTATGTATAGGAGTTAAAGATCAAGGTTAATAATGTTTTATAATATTGTTAGTTAACTATAGCATTAAGTTTGTAAATGTTATGCCCTGAGCTAGTCCTGGGAAGCCAAGGGAGGGTGGGGGGAGGGAAGGGGGAAGGGAGGGAGGAGGTGGGGAAGGAGTGGGGAGTGGGGTGGGTGGGTTGGGTGGATTGGGGAGGGGGAGGGTGAGGGGAGAAAATGTTCTGTATAATTTGTAAAACTTTTTAATAAAAAAAAAAGAATTATCATCAATGCATTAGAATATTACAAAGCTCACCCCGAAAAACAGGTAGCTGTGGTTTTCTTGGATGCACAAAAAGTTTCTGACAACTTAAACTGGGACCTTATGATAAACCAATTAATAATGAATTTTGGAGAAAAATTTATAGACACGATTAGAGACATATACACTATAAACAGAAAGTTTTGAAATAACTAAAGGAGTAAGACAAGGCTGCCCACTGTCTCCTCTGTTGTTCATTCTGTCTGTGGAGACATTAATGTCCCAAATTAGAGATAATTCATAAATAAAGGGGTTAAAAATTAAGTCACAAGAATATAAGGTCCAAGCATTCGCAGATGATCTGGCATTTATTATTGAGGAACCTTTAAAATCTAGATTCTATTTTACTACAAGATATAAACCAATTTGGCGCAGTAGCAGGATTTAAAATGAATAAAGACAAAACTAAAATATTGACTAAGAATTTAAACAACAGACAGAGTGAACAACTAGAAGAGGAACTGGGAATCTTGACAACAAAGAAAATTAAATATTTGGGAATTTGGCTATCAGAAAAGTGTACTACCATAAAGATGGACAATTATGATACACTCCTATTACAAATACAAAAAGATTTGGACAACTGGACTAAATTACCAATATCATTAATTGGCAGAATTTCAACGATAAAAATGAGTTACTATACTTATTCCAAACAGTACCAATAACATTAGGGAAATTTTTTTTGAACAACTGAATAAATTGACATCGAAATTCATATGGTCAGGGGAAAAAAACATGCATTAAATTCAAATTATTGCAAGATAGTAGGAAAAAAGGAGGTTTTGGTTTACCAGAATGGGAACTTTACTATCAAGTGGCATCTCTAACATGGTTCAAAGATTGGATACAACTTAAAAAATAAGCAGATATTAACAATAGAAGGCCATGACCTTCAACTTGGTTGGCATGGCTTTTTATGGGATGGGAAAAATAAATCACGCACTTATTTTCAACATCATAAGATAAGGGATGCACTACTGAAAGTATGGGAAAAGTTTAAAAAGAATCATTATATGAAAGTCCCAGTTTGGTTGTCTACAATAGAAGCAATGATACATCCAAATACCACAGACCTAGATAAAATGGTAAAACACAGAGATTTATTAGACACAAAAGGAGAATTAAAATCAATACAAGATTTGAAATTTGGAATGGTGGCCATATTTACAAATCAAAACTAGATTTAAAAATCATAAGGAACAATTTGGCATAAACAGGAAACAATCGGAATTAGATAAATTAATATTAGGATCAGGAAGAAAAATTATTACAAATATCTATAATTACTTATTAGGTTACAAATTGGAAGAAAAAACAGTAAAGGAAATGATGATAAGTTGGGCTAGGAATTTCGGACATGACATAGAATTGGATAAATGGGAAAAATTGTGGGAGAAAAGTTACGAATTGACCATGGCAGTATCATACAAAGAAATGCCCTTGAAGTGATGTCCCGGTGCCTGGAGGCCGTGCGGATCTGGATGGGGAAGAACAGGCTCAGACTCAATCCATCCAAGACCGAGTGGCTGTGGTTTCTGACGTCCCGATATAGTCAGCTGGTACCATCGCTGACTATTGGGGGCGAATCATTGGCCCCCACAGAGAGGGTGCGCAATTTGGGCGTCCTCCTGGATTCACGGCTGTCCTTAGAAGAGCATCTGACGGCCGTGACCGGGAGGATTTTTCATCAGGTTCGCCTGATTCGCCAGTTGTGCCCCTTTCTGGATCGGGAGTCCTTACTCACGGTCACTCATGCCCTTGTTACCTCCCATCTGGACTACTGTAATGCTCTCTACATGGGGCTCCCCTTGAGGAGCACCCGGAGGCTCCAACTGGTGCAGAGTGCAGCCGCGCGGGTGGTGATGGGGGCGATGTGGCGCTCTCATGTGACACCGCTCTTGCGCGAGCTGCACTGGCTCCCGGTTGTCTTCCGGGTGCGCTTCAAGGTGTTGGTTACCACCTTTAAGGCGCTCCATGGCTTAGGACTCGGGTACTTACAGGACCGCCTACTACCTCCAATAGCCTCCCACTGACCGGTACACTCCCACAGAGAGGGGCTCCTCCGGGTGCCGTCGGCCAAACAATGTCGACTGGCGGCCCCCAGGGGGAGGGCCTTTTCTGTGGAGGCACCCACTATCTGGAACGACCTCCCCCCAGAGATTCGGCGGATCCCGGATCTTCGTGCTTTCTGCCGTGAGTTAAAAACTTTCTTGTTCCATCAGGCGGGCCTGGCATAATATCTCCCCTTTTTGTAAGAAAATTTTAAACTTTAATTTTATAATTCAATTTTTTTAAAAAACGGGTTTTGAATTGTTGGGGCAATTATTTAATTCGGTTTTAATTGGTTTTTTAAATTTTGTATCTATGTTTTTTATCTTTGCCTGTTCACCGCCCTGAGTCCCCTTGGGGAGAAGGACAGTATATAAATCTAATAAAAAGAAAAAAAA
This sequence comes from Ptyas mucosa, assembly GCA_012654045.1. Taxonomy (NCBI): domain Eukaryota; kingdom Metazoa; phylum Chordata; class Lepidosauria; order Squamata; family Colubridae; genus Ptyas; species Ptyas mucosa. The sequence continues at coordinate 3,396 of WNWU01014885.1, read as the reverse complement.
AGAAAAAAGAAAAAAGAAATCAGCTATAAAATGTTTTATAGGTGGCATTTAGCACCAGCGAGACTGGCAAAAATGTACCCCAATTTATCACCCCAATGTTGGAGATGTGGTCACAAACTAGGGACATACTACCACATGTGGTGGATGTGCCCTAAGATGAGGAAATTTTGGTATAAAATTAAAGGGTGGTTGGAAGAGATTACACTCCAAAAGATAGATTTTAAACCAGAGATGTTCCTACTATGATGCTTGATAGAAAAATGGAAAAAACTCTCTATTATATTATATTGCATATTCTAATGGGGGCCAGAATTACTCTAGCGCAAATGTGGAAGTCAACTAATACACCATCGGAAGAAACAATAATAAAGAAAATCCTCGAATGCGCTGAAATGGATAAATTAACAATGGAGATCAAAGAAAGAGAAGACTCAGATTATTATAAAATGTGGAATAGGTTTTATACATGATTGGAAAACAGAAATCAAATTAAGAAATAAGAATATAAAGTGAAATTAGATATTAACACACTGACTTTAAATGTAAATAATGATCCTGCTAACAAAACAGGAATATTTAAAAATAAAGAGAAGGAGCGGGAGGATAAAAGCTAAGAGTAAAGACAAAAGTCGATGCAGAAAGTTGCAAAATTGTATATATCTGTTGTTAGTATTGTATTTTAATGTCTGGTGTACGTGTGTTTTTGTTTTTTGTTTTTGTCTCTTGATTTCTTTTGCTATTGTGTGTTTGGTTTTAAAATGTAAAATACTCAATAAAAATTATTTTATGAAGTAGATATTTAAAGGATCCAAGGAATGGAAATGAGAATAGCATCATCTGCCTTTATGATTGGTCAATAATGCAATTTTTACTCCATCTAATGAAATACATAGGAAGACTCAATAAAATAAATAGAGATGACTTCAATTCAGGTTAACTGTTTTGCTATTTTGGTTTAAATTCTTATGTATTTCTTCTTTCTTCTAGAGAAACTTAAATAGAGATTTACTAGCATATTCCATAGCAAACTTGTAAATGTTTGCTTATGTACAATATGGAAATTGGTTGCATTATACTGTGGTATGTAGAAGACTATTATCTTATATCATAAAGTGTTCTGGTTGCTTATCTTAAAGTAAATGGTACAGCAGACCACTTGGAACAATTTCTCATATGAAAAGATTAAAATTTGTCTTCTTTTATTTTGAGAGCAGTACTATAAACTTCCTAAAACACCTGGCCCCTTCTGAAATTCATGAAGTCTTCCAAGCATCAACGTATAATAAAATATTGGTGTCATTTGACTTTACTTGCCATCATTCCAGCCAAAACCACATTTTGTATTTATGAAGCAGGCTTGATGAGAGGAACACATTGCCTGGATAACTATGCCACCCCAGTTCAGCTGTGACTTCCATTTCCTTAAAAATGCATATACAAGTAGTGCTGTTAGGTTACACACTTTCCTCTGCATAAGCATATTGAGACATATACAGAGTGACAGTCTTGCGCAAACATATGGATTATACAATATGCTTCTTAATCATTTGGTGCCAGATTTGAATTGAAATGATAACTCATTTTTTTCTTCCTTCCTTTTGAAAATAGACAGTTCAAACAAGATAAGTGGGTTTAAACATTTAGTGAATTAGGTGCCTTGTGCATCATCTACTTGCATAAGGATCTCTCTGATAAATTGATAGACAAAAAGAACAAGAATAAAAAATGGAAAGACTGAGTGGGCGTGGCCAATTTAGCAGTCCATTTTGTCAGGGAGCAGGGGATTGGACTACATGACTTCTAAGGCGCAAGTTATAGTGAGTGCACCTAGATACACCCCACATTACACCAATTCTCCGTGAGCTGCACTGGCTCCCTATCAGTCTCCGGGCACAATTCAAGGTGTTGGTTATTACCTTTAAAGCCCTACATGGATCAGGGCCAGGCTATCTTCAAGACCGCCTTCTACCACATAGCTCCCAGCGACCGGTAAGATCCCACAGAGTCGGTCTCTTCCGGGTCCCGTCAGCTAAACAATGTCAGCTGGCGGGCCCGCGGGGGAGGGCCTTCTCTGTGGCTGCCCTGGCTCTCTGGAACCAATTACCTCCTGAGGTCTGGACCGCCCCCACCCTATTGGCCTTCTGTAAAGCGGTGAAGACCTGGCTCTTCCGGCAGACCAGGGGCCGTTGATCTCATTATAGTGATCTTGCGAGACCTGGCCACAAATTGGAGTGCATATGTTTTAATGTTTTAATGTCTTCTTTTAACTTTTGTATAGGATATTGTTGCATTGTTTTATTTTCTGTTTTAAGCTGCCCAGAGTCCCTTGGGAGTGGGGCGGCATAGAAATGTGACTCAATCAATCAATCAATCAATCAATAAAGTCCCTTCCAGCCCTGGATTGCTGTGCTGTTTCAAAGAATCCTCTGAAACTGCGTCTAGTGCCAGCCAGGTTTGTGGTCCTTCCTTCCTCTCCTTCCTCTCTCTCTCTCCCTCCCTCCCTCCCTCTTTCTTTCTTTCTCCCCTCTTTCTCCCTTCTTTCCTTCCTTCCTTCCTTCTTTCTTTCTTTCTCTCTCTCTCTCTCTTCCTTCCTTCCTTCCTTTCTCTCTCTCTTTCTTTCTTTCTCCCCTCTTTCTTTCTTTTTCCCCTCTTTCTTTTTCCCCTCCTTTCTCTCTTTCTCTCTTTCTCAATTTCTCTCTCTCTTTCTTTCTTTCTCTCCCTTACCTCTCTTTCTTTTTTTCTCCCCTCTGTGGGAAGGAATCGACCCCCCTTAATTTCCCCAAATAAAATATTATTCATAAGAAAAGGCTCCCAGAAAAGCAAGGAAAAATCAAGCTGTTAACAAAGAAACCTGCCTGAGGATCATTCCACATTCCTAAAAGAAATTTTGTAACAAGAGAACAGCTACCGGTGCTTAGAGATAATGAAAGTGGAAGCTGGACTTTTGCCATTTCAAAATCTCCCTGTGGCAAGATTTGGCAGCTAACAAAACACAGTAGTAGAATCAGAATAAACAGCCCCCACACTCAAGACCCGACACAGGATGAAAGTCATTTAGCCACAATGGGAATCACCCAAACTCTTTTAGAAACACAAAGCGCATATTGCACAAACCCCAAAACTTCAAAAACATAGAACCATATAAGAATCCTTTCTTTTATCCAGTTTGTTGTTCAGCTGATCCAGAAACGAACTGCTGAATGTCACCGCTTCTGCAATTAAAAACCTCCTTCTGAGCAGCTCTTCTTGGCTTTTAAAGTGACTGCGTCTTAGTTTTTTTTCCGTTCTTCTTTGTCAAGCGATCTCCCGGCTGAAAAGCAAGCCCCAATTTTTTTCCTTCTAACACCTCTTTCTTTCTTTCTTTCTTTCTTTCTTTCTTTCTTTCTTTCTTTCTTT
>WNWU01014884.1:0-39549 GCA_012654045.1 Ptyas mucosa | reverse complement strand
ATCTCACTTCCCCAAGGGGGCACCCAGTTTACCTGTTTTGCTGCTGGAGCAGTTGGGAGCAGGTTAAGTCAGACAAGCAGGAGGCAGCTGTGCCATAGGCCACGGCAAGGGCAGGCAAGTAGGCTGGGCTGCATGGCCACATGTTCGAGGCAAGGGAGTCAAAGACCATCTGCAGCTCTGCTGCAGTGTGACTCTAAGGCACCAGCCAAGGCATGCAAGGCCAATAAGTAGTGGTGGGGTGGGGTGGGGTGGGGTGGGGCGGTCCAGCCAGAATTTTTACTACTGGTTCACGTGAACCAGCCCGAACCGGATGAATCCCACCACTGAATACATTTCAATAACTCAAAAGAAAAGGAAATCTCTAAACCCAAATAAGTAATAACTAGCACAAATTCCCATATACATATATGTATATAACACTATATTATATTATACCGGTATGAACCTGTTTCATGTTGTGCTGGCCCTGCAAGTCTATTATATTAAACCTAATTATGGATTTATGTTGCGTTCAGAAGTCTTTTTTAAAAAAATCAAGTTTTATTGGTGCCCCCCCCCACATTCATCCCCATCTTTTTTGAACAGAGTATCAGCCATATCTTATCTTATACAATTTATCAAATTCAAATACATTTTACTCAATTACAATTTTTGCCACAATTTTCTTTTTTCCCTTTTTTAAATCATATCTCAATATTTCTTTGCTTACTTATATAAACAACATCTTCATTCGCCGTCAAATTCTAATTTTCCTGCTTATTCATATTTATTCTCTTTTATTCTTTAACAATTCATTCTTTATTTTAATATATTTCTGTTTGTTCGGGGTTGCCTTTTTTCCATTTCATCTTTTTTATTGTACATCAATCTTTCTCCTCCAACCTACCATCTCCCTCTTTTCTTTCTTTCCTACTTTCTCCTCCCCTCCCCTTCTCCTTCTCCTCCTCTTTCCCCCCTATCTTCCCCTCTCTCCTACTCTAATTTCCCTTCCCTTCCTTCCTCCCTACTCTTCCTTCCCTCTTTGTCCTTCCTCTTCCCTTCCACCTCTCTTCTCCTCATCTCTCTCTATTGCTTTATTCATCTTTGATTTAATATTTTCCACTATGGAGTCCAGGCAACCCCGATCTTTCATTTATCAAGTATATTTCACAAAATTCGTCTTATCTTTTTACTTATAAATAGTATATTTCATCTTATTCTATTTTTCCCTTTAAATTTTTACCCAAACAATCTTCCAATCCTTTATCTTCTTTACTCTTAACAATATGTTTTTTCTTCTTTAGTTCTTGCAAGTGTAAACTTAAATTATTTTTTAACATTTCAATTTCATTCAATTTTACATTCAATTTCAGTTTTCCATCATAATTTCAATTACCGTAATGTTTATGTTACTTATTTCTCTCCATTTAATGCTTTCTCCAAAATCATTCTTTCTTTCACATTGCACCTACTGGCCAGTTTCATTCAACAACATTTTCACATATATTTTCTACCATTAACATCATTCTCTTTATTAACAAATTAACATTTTCACTGACTCTTAACCATTTCCCCTTAATCTCTCCACAACTCTATTTCTTAGTTCCCATTCCCTTACCTTCCTCTTTTTCCTTTTCTTGTATCTCCCCTTCAGCCTCTTTCCTTTAATTTTAACTCTATTCATTTTCTTTCTCAATCTTTCCCCATTTATTTCTCTTCTTTTCTTATTTGAGATGTATTTTCCCTTATCCATTCTTATTCTGTCACTACTAAACCCAATGTAATCATCTTTATCTTTATTTTCAATTATTTCTTCTCCAATATTATCTCTTTGTTTCTTTTGTTTCTCATTCTTCTGTTCTCTTTCTCTTTTTTTGCATTCTAACCAATCCTCTGCTTCTTTGTTTCCCTTAAATGCTTTTCTTATTTTTTGAAACATCTCCCTCAATGTCTCATATTCCTCCTCCCAATTCTCCATATTTTCAATTTAAAAGGCTGAGATTTTTAAATTTATTCTTTTCCTTTACATATATTTCAAATTTCCAAGTCCATATAGTGTTCTTCCCCCCTGCCCCCATTTAAATAATGTCCAATTCAGATCTTTACTTGAGCCAGCACCATTTCAGTCTTTGTCCTTTGTTCTCTTATCTTGGTAGATCTGTATGAATATTCTCACATCTCTTTCTCAAGCTCTCTGCCAACAGCTGTCTTTCTCCGATTCACAATCCTGAGCATAACAAAGTAGCCATCTTGTAATACACAAAAGCATTCACTTCCTCTTTTCCACATTAAATTCTTCTACTGTTTAAAATGTTTTTCTATTTTCTTTTCCTTGTTTTATTCCCCCCCAATCCAGTTTTAAATCCGAATGGAAGATTTTTTCCAGGGCTTTAGGTTTGATTTTTAAAGTTCCGGCTCCCCCCCCCCTCTGTTTTAATCCTTCTGTGCCAATTAGTTGCCAATCTTCCGCTACAATTTTTTCAAGCAGTCAAAGTCTTTTTTTTCCTTTTACCTGTGAGTTGGCCAATTACTCACCCAGTAACAATACTCCATTCAATTACTGCTCCAACATTCTCTCTTTCTGATCGTGGCCATTCTGGCTTGTGACAGCTCCTTAATGGCTGCCTTCCTTCGCTGATGGGTCGAAGACTAATGCCGGCATTTCAGGGAACTTACTCATTCCCTATCCGTGCCAGCCAGCGTCTTCTTTCTTTGCTGTCTCCACAAGACAGCTATGATCCCTGGGGATCCCCAAAATCGGCTAGGATATCGGTGTTCTCCTGGAGCCCCAGAATCCACACCATATTGCCTGATGCCAGCTGTGCCCCTCTCTCGCGTTCAGAAGTCTGATGGCCCTGATGGGTCTGATAAAAGCTATTTTCAGCCTATTCATTTGGCTAGCTATGCTTCTATATCTTCTGCCCAATGGTAGGAGACTAAAGAAGTGCTGACCAGAGTGTGAATCATCTCTGAGGATTTTCCTCACTTTGCTAAGGTGGCATGTCCTGGCGATTTCATCCAGTAAGGTCAGGGGGCAACCCATAATTTTTTGTGCTGTGCTCATCACCCTCTGTAATGCCTTTTTGGCTATCAGGCTATCAGGACAGCATACCATACCGTCACACAATATGTGGGGACACTTTCTATCGTAGACCGGTAAAAGGAAGTCATCAGTCATTGTTCCATCTGATTTTTCCGCAAGACCCTAAGGAAGTGGAGTCTCTGTTGAGCCTTCCTGACCACCTGGAGCATGTTATTTTTCCAGGTGAGATCTTGGCTAAGGTGGACTCCCAGGAATTTGAAAGAGGAGATCCTCTCCATATGGCCCCCCTTGATATAGAGTGGGGCAGGTTCCTCTTTCTGTTTCCGGAAGTCTAGCACCATCTCCTTTGTCTTATTTATTTATTTATTTATTTATTTTATTTCAAATTTATATACCACCCTTCTACCTGAGGACTCAGGGCAGTGTACTGCCAAATAAAAACATAAATACAAACATTAAAAACAATTTTAAAAAAATCTCTGTTTGGCCCCAAATTTAAAAAGACAAACCAATTAAAATTATTAAAAGAATTTGTTAAGCCAGCCCAGCTTGCTGAAATAAGATTGTTGGTGTTTAGGTGCAAGTTGTTTACTGAGCACCATGTGGATAACTTCTGGACTTCTTCCCTATATGCTAATTCGTCTCCTCCTGTGATAAGACCCAGTACAATGGTATCATCTGCAAACTTTATTATCATATTAGATAGATCAGAAGATATGCAGTTATATGTGTACAATGAGTACAGGTAGGGACTGAGCATATGAAATCAAGTAACTGAAAAGTTTTATAAATTGCTAATAATTTATTGGATTACATAAGAACTTGTTTTTGATGTATATGAAATTACAGTACATGATGTACTGAAAGTACTGAAAGTACTGAAAGTTTCATCTTATATCCTACATAGCAAACTGATTAATTTAAAATAATCAGTTTCCAAGCAGAGCATTATGATTTAATAAAGCTTTTACTCTGAAATGTTAGTTGTTTCATCTTTAAACTTTAAGGTCCTTCTCACTGTTGAAAACTAATGATCTTCTTTGATTCAATTTTCTCTTATCAGAACTTCTTTATATATGAATATTTGAGGATTCAGAGGATAAATGTGTATTTTTTTTTCTTTTAAGATGCAGCAATATTCTTCAACAAGGAAACTAGAGAATAAATATTAAACTTATTCATGGTACATTTTAAAAGGCTGTATTGTTCTGAATCCTGAGCTGTCATCAAAGGTTACCAGATCTCACAATCAATATATTCAGCAATTGTTTCTCCCAATTAAATTTCCAGAGAGAGAAAAAAAACCCTCACTCAGAGAAAACAGATCTAACTTTCTTTTCCACTCTGTTGCCCAAGGAAAGCATATTGAATTTCTACCTGTGCTTTAAGGGGAAGTGATATTTTATATACAAGTTAAATTCTGTTGGATCAGAAAACATTTGTTGTGAAGATTTGTTCCTTGCATAAGTTAAATAAATTGGAAAACTAGCTTAAACTGCACCAAAAGAAAATTAATTTTAATCATATCTATATTTTACTAAAAAGAAACTCAATGTGTCTTTGAAGTTTCAAATTCAGACAGATCATTCTTTTAGAAAACATACTCCCCCCTCTAAATATTTAAAGCCTTATTATCCCAAGAAGTACATTGTTTCAGTGTGACTCTTTTATATGCACCTTTAAAGGAGATATTTTGTTTCTTTTTATCACAATAATACAGCCGTTCCTGATGAGAATAATCCAAAGAGCCCCATGTGGATACAGAACTCCCTAAAATGGTGGTGGTGGTGGGGGGAAACAAGACAGGCACAGGAAGTAGAAGGAACTTAAATTAAGGAGAACACATAGGACTCTCCAGAAACCATGGGAATTATGTCAGAAAAGCTAAAACTCAAGAAGAGTTTGGGAAGAGATGCAAAAAAGAATAGAAAAGGGTTCTTTGAATATTCTAGAAATCAAAAGAAAGCTAAGGAATTTGTAGGTCCATTGCAAGGAGAAAGTGGTGAAGCAATAATGAGACATAGCAGACCTACTTAACTCTTACAGGACAGGGACAAGTGTCCCAACCAAAGGCAAATTCTGGAGGTGCTGTGAATCAACTGAAGAGCAATGTTGCCGTTATTTCCATTAACCAAATTTTAATTTTTCCCCAATATTTTTTTGTTTTTGGGCAAAGCCACCAGACATGGAAGAAAGTCCCATGTATCTGTTTACATTTCCAGCAAATTGGGCTAAGGTTGGGACCAACAGAAGAATGAGTGTGCATATTGAGGAACATAAAAACTCAGTACAAAAGAAAGACACACATCATCATTAGTACAACACATAAATGCCACAGGACATAATATTAATTTTAATAACACAAAAACAGTTGCAAAAATAGAACATCTCAATGGCAGAATAATCAGAGAGGCCATTGAAATGGAGAAAAGACCATATTGTATGAATAAACGTGATGACACTTTCCGTTTGTCTACTATTTGGAAACCTGCTCTCATAGATAGACGACGCTTAACACAAAATACAAACCATAGATCAGTGATGGCTAACTTTTTTGCCATCACGTGCCAAAAGCGGGGGGAGTGCGGGGGGAGTCACGCGCACGTATGCCCACACCCATAATTCAATGCGCCCCACCACCACCCACGCCTGTGTGTGCCCTCATGCTCCCCCCACTTTTGGCATGCAATGGCACGGTAGCCCCAGTAGGCCTGTTTTTTGCCCTCCCCAGGCTCCAGAGGCTTCCTTGGAGTCTGGGGAGGACAAAAATGGCCTTCCCCAGCCCCCACAGAGGCTGGAAATGGCCCATTTCCTGACTTCTGGTGGGCTTGGAAGGCCAGAAAATTAGCTGGCCAGCACATGCATGTTCGCTGGAGCTGAGCTAGGGCAATGCTCGTGTGCCCACAGATATAGCTCCATGTGCCACCTGTGGCACATGTGCCATAGGTTCGCCATCACGGCCATAGATCAAGGGTTCACCAGAAAGCCTGCGTTGCCACCAGTTCCAGTATAACTTATCCATCAACCCACAACCAAGCAACAGCGCTTCCACCCAATCAAAATACAGCTACATCATCAGCCAATCAGAATGCAGCAACACTGTCGACCAATCAGAATACACCTTTGCCTCTTTTCATAGAAAAACGTCAGTTACAATCACACAGTTTGCCCATAAGCACCAAACCAAGAACATCAGCCAGAAGATGACGAATGTGATTTCGTCGAAACGTCGCTACTACCCTTTTAAGGACATGTTTACAATTACACGGGAAGAAACCCAAGATATAAACTGTACATAGATATAGATAAATATATATATTGTAGTTTGTATTATTATATTGTGTGTATTTTCTATTTTTCTTTTCTTTCTTTCCTGTTTCTATTTTTTTCTTTCTTGTGTGTCTCTTTCCCCCCTTTTAATGTCTTTTTCTCTTCTGTTCTTATTATTTTTTAATTTTTCTTCATTTCATATTTTATAATGTATGTAGTTAATGTGATATTTTATCTTTTTATACCTAATAAAGTTTGTTTTTTTTAAAAAAGAAAGTCCAATTTCATAAAGACCCTGCCCTCCACCAAACGGGCCAGCATACCTTCATTAATGGAAGGGGATACATATGCGCTACACATACAGCATTGATCCCCCTAAAATCCATGCAGAGGACTAGGGATGACATGATAGCAATGTTCCAATATTTGAGGGGCTGCCACAAAGAAGAGGGGTTCAACTTATTTTCCCAAGCACCAGAAGGCAAGACAAGAAGCAATGGATGGAAACTAATCAAGGAGAGAAGCAACCTAGAACTAAAGAGAAATTTCCTGGCAGTGAGAACAATTAAGCAGTGGAATAGTTTGCCTTCAGAACTAGAGATTTTTAAGAAGAGGTTGGTCAGCCATTTGTCTGACATGGTATAGGGTCTCCTGCTTGAGCAGGGAGTTGGAGCAGAAGACCTCCAAGTCTCTTCCCACTCTGTTATTCTGTTATTCTGTTAATTTAAGATGTACAGTATAATGAATAGAACAAGATAAGATAAATATAACTATTATTGTTGTACTGACTATTGTAAGTCTTATTCTGTAGCTTAAAGAAAATAAATTATATTAAGCTTATTGGATGTGCCCAAAAAATGATTATTCTGCTGAGGATCCATTATAGTGAAGAAGAAACTTTTGTACTATGAGATTTGGTTTGGAAATACAGAATGGTTAAGAATAGGCCAAAGAGTGGCTAATAATGTGTCAGGTCCAAAGAATCAGAAGTATTCATAAGGGTCCAGCATAGAATATTTATGCAAGCCTATACACAAGAATTTGGTCAACTGAAGTTCAACATTAAATTGGCAATAGATAAGGGTCAACAGAATTCAAAGGAGGCTGGACTTGGATCTCTTGTGGTAACACAAGAGTCTAAACTGATGATGAGTTTAATGTGCACTCCAGCTCTGCTGGCTCTAGGACAACTCACCACAGCCAACTTGCTATGACAAACTTACCATGACCAATTTGCCCCGGGACAACTTGTTGCAGGACAAAATTTACATAATATAGAAGAAATTGTGAAATAAAGAAAGGTTGCAAAAGGAGGGACAAAATGAAATGTGAATGACAAAAATTTAAATACATTTTTAATTATTTTAAATAATAACAATAGCACTTAGACTTATATACCACTTTATAGTGCTTTACAGCCCTGTCTAAGCAGTTTACAGAGTCAGCATATTGCCCCCAACCAACTGGGTCCTCATTTTATCAACCTTGGAAGGATGGAAGGCTGAGTCAACCTTGAGCCTGGTGAGATTCGATCTGCCAAACTGCTGGCAGCTGGTGATCAGCAGAAGTAGCCTGCAGTACTGCAGTCTAACCACTGCACCACCACAGCTCTTGTTATTAAATAATAAATAAAATTGTTGAATTATCCTGTGACAAGTTTTCCTGTGGTGAATTGGCTATGGTGAATTGTCCTGTGATGAGTTGGCCATGGTAAGCTGGCCACAACAAGTTGGCCATGGCAAATTGTTCTATGCCAAACTCTGCCTGCTCTTCCCCTACATCATGCATATCATCTCCCTATCTGTTTATTTCATTCAGGAAATATAAAAAAGACAATACTGGAAGAGTTGATAGCATTTCAAGCTCTTGTTTTCATTTTAGCCAACAGATTTTTCAATAGCACTTTGTTATTGATAAGAGTAATGTCATCCAACATTCTAATTGATTATGTAAATGGAGATATGATTTCTAGGCCCCAGAATAATGAAAAATATTTCTATTTATTTATTGTGGTAGAAAAATAAAGTCTTTGGGAAAATAGCAATAACATAGAGATTAACAATATGAAGGGTAACAATATTTCTATCACAAAGAAAGGAGTGAGTTTCCATGGCACTAGTATGAATGCTGGATAATAAGAAAGAGAGGGCTTCCATAAATGGCAGATTGAAGACAGCTCGACAAAAAGCAAAACCCACAACCACAGCAAAGAATAACAAGCCAGAGAGTAGACCAACTTTTTGGAAGTTCTCCAGATGATGAGAAAATGAGAAATCAATCACATGAACAAACAGCTATGAGGAGACCACAAGACAATGATGCTCAGTGGGTTTTGAGCACTGGGAATGACAGGAATAGCCATCTTGCTTGCAACTACAATCAGCACCTTTTGAAATACATTAAGATTGCAAACTTTATTTTCTATTCATGTTCAGAAATTGCATGTTAAACTGCTACTTGAGACCTTTGGATAAGTAAGTCTAAAAATGACTGCTAATGAAAGAATATTTTAATCATAAGTTTAAGAATTAAAAAAAAATTGAAATAAATACCCTAACCCTAACTCTGTCTCTCACACAAACACACACTGAAACACACGTACACATACATATATACATACACACACACACACATACATACATACATACATACATACTGTATATACCCTTCCAATCGGAAATAGATTTCTTTGGACATTTGTAAGACAAAATAAAAATAAGTACTTTTAAAAATTGGACACTAGAGGGAACTAAAGATTTTAGTTAAAGGAGAAAAATACATAAGCCCGATTTGACTGGGATGTATAAAAAATAAGCTAATTAACTACAATGTATAAAATGATGCAAAACATTATAGTATTGAAAATTCTGAAAGACACTTTAAAAAATTGGAAATGGTGTTAACAATGTTAATAGCAATATTTGCTTTTATGGATAAATTGGAAAAAGATGCCTAATGACATAAGATAAATGGGTTGATGTTTTAAAAAAACAAAAGGAAAATGCAAATAATAAACCAACAGATTGATCTGGATAATTTTTTATGTTATATTTACAAAAGAGATTTGTTAAAAGTTTGAAGATTCTTGTGAGAAGGAAAAAGAAGTAATAAATAAAATTCTATGACATTTGATTAGACTAAACATTAGGACATTTAGAAGTAGCAGCTTTGTGTCTGCTCTCCTTTTTACTCTCTATTTTGTCCTTTTTAAAATACTCTTTTAACTTTTAAATCAACTTTTAACTTTTAACTTTGTTTTCCTTTTTACTTTTTATTCTCTATTTTTATTTTTATTTTTAATTTAAAAAACACTCTATTTTAAATCAATTTTTAATTTTTAATTTAATTTTTAACTCTCAATTTCACTATTTGAGAGGTTCATTTTTTACTCCAGCTTTTACCTCAGCTTTTTACTCCAGCTAGTAAAGCATTCAGTGAATGAGAAAAAAGTCTTCCCTACTAAGCAAACCACTCTCCATGGCAGCTATCCAACGCACAGACAACCTAAGATACTGACTGTGGCTTCTTCATACAGCGACTAATTTGCCCCAGAGAAGAACCTTTGCAGCTGTGTTTAACTGGAATTCAGATGGCCTCTCTCAAGGAAAGAAAGACGGCACTGCGCTCACCAAACAGTAAGGAAGGTGGAACCAATCCACAAAAACAACAGAAAATTGACGGATTTTGTCAGCCTATACAATCATCAGTGGGTCGTGCATCCTCCCCCCTTTCCCTGCCGGATAGCTGTGAAGCTTTGGCATTGTTTGGGGATTCTCCCCTGGAATGGGAACTGCAGGCAGAGGAGAACCAATCAAGAAGCCAGTTAAGAGGCTTGCAAACCCCCCTGAGTAATTGGATGACAAATGACTCAGCAACTTTAAGTGAATCAGCTCCAGGCCCGGATAAGGGCCTAGAGTTGGAGTTTTACAACCACAGCGAATTAGCTTTAGGACGTGAAAACCAGTTAAGTGATAGTACAAGGGATTTTATTAGCCGACAAAGTATGCTCACTTCTCAGACAGTCTTGGCCATTTTTGACCAGTTTGCAGAGGTGCGTTTAAAGTTGGACTCAGTGATCAATTTTATTGCTGCGGCTCAGACGAAAAAGCCACAGGTATGTTCAACCGGCTGCCAGACAGAACGACCTGGCCAGATACCATCAATGGTGCAATTGAGGGAAAGAGCAAGCGGACAACATATTGATTGTAAGCGTGGAGAAAAAAAAGAGATGGTGAGCTGATTGGGCCTGAAATCCCACGGTACAGGACTGCGGGGGGAAACAGGCGATTATTGAAGGAGCAGATTGTATTGAATATATATAATTCTGAGATAAATGCGAGTAGATGGTCTTCAAAAAGACAGATAGTGACCTCTTTGTCACAGCTTACCCGATGTGACAAGGGGGCAATAGATTTGGCAGCATATGAATATCTTCCACAACATGATAATTATTTCAGAATTCTTTTTAAGTTCAAACAACAGCTCTTCCCAAGCCTGCTTATGCAAATGAGAAGATTCTTGGCTTTTTATTAAATTTTACCTACCCAAGTTTTTTCTAGTGGTGAGGTCAGCCCGCTAATCCAGAGAGCCCCTAGGGAGAGCGCGGTTGTCACTGCGTTCTTGTATTTCCCACCTGAGCTCTCATTTTTGGTCTAATAGGCTTACTGTAGTTTTGCCAAGTTTTGTTATCAGTATTAAGTGCGCAAGCGTGCATTCCTTTCTAGCCTCCATTATCCTTCTTCTTACTCCTTTGTTCTCCTGCCAAGAGGTCAGGCAGGAACGCCGGCAAGATGTAGCCAATTAATTAGATAGTAAGAGTTATCTTTATTTTTACTTTACAATAAAATGAGTTTTCTCTTAGAAATTCTTCGGGTTTTATTTTCTTAATGTATACATTCGAGGAAAAGCCTCGGTCCAAACCTCTAAACCAGGGTGCGATTATCCCAGAGCCAGGATGGGATCAATCAACTCCCTGACAGCGGTAGTGCATGGGACAGCTGATTGGGAAAGTGGACTGAATAGGGAAAGCAGACTGGCCGAGGCATGGAGGAGATTTAGTGTTACAGAGGAAATGTCGGTTAGGGTTTTGGACCCAGCTGATGTGAAACTTCCTTCAATTGGCTTGGTGCAAGATGAGACATTCAATTCTGCCTGTTTGGAAACTTTTTCCTCACTTTCACTAATGGAGCAGCAAGAAGTACTTAAAAAACTTAAAGAGATGAGGAAGCTGCTGAAGCAGACCATTTCCTCTGTCGTTCCTTTATTATTATTATTATTATTATTATTATTATTATTATTATTATTAAAATTTTTATACTGCCCTTCTCCTGCGGGACTCAGGGCGGTACACAGCCGAGATAAAACATAACATATAAAATTTAAAAAACAATTTAAAAACATTAAACAATTTCGGCCCAGCAATTTAAAACAACCCAATTAAAACCAAATTCAGTTAAAACTGAGAGGATGGGATCAGGCCAGCCCAGCTAGATGGAATAAGTGCTTTTTTAGGGCCCGATGAAAAGTCTGGAGGTCTGATATCGTGCGTATCTCAGGGGGTAGGTCGTTCCAGAGGGCAGGCGCTGTCACAGGGAAGGCTCTCCCCCTGGGGGTCGCCAGCTGGCATTGTCTGGCCGACGGCACCCTGAGAAGGCCCTCTCTGTGCAAGCGAACTGGCTGGTGGGAGGCTTTGGCGTCGATTGTTCTACCGCCTTCAAGGCATGATGCAGTTCCAGAGTCAGCAGCCTATAAACCCAGGAAGCCTGATGCCCACATCTATACAGCACAAGGTGCCAGAGACAGTAGATTTGATAACGCAAAGTGTTGTGGGACAAACATTGGAGATGGAAGGCACCCAGGAAGGAATCCCCCAGTCCCCCTTAGTGGCAAAGATGATACCAAGAAACGACATAAACACGGTGCCTCATGCAAAATCATTTATCGTGGAGGCAGAGAGCCCTTGGACTTGCAAGCCTGACAGTAACAGGCAGTGCAATGACGCCCAAACAGACTTCTATGGAGCTCAGGTGATTAAATGGGTGTGTGAATGTAAATGAGGGAGGAGGGGTAGGAGAGATTATCCAAGAAGCCTGACTAGGAAATAGCGAGCAATCACTTCCTTCAAGAGTACACTTCCTCTCTTGGAATGTAGCAGGATGGAGAGGAAGTTGGTGCACAGACGACTGTATTAAATTTTTAAACAGGTACCACGTAATTGCCTTGCAGAGACTTGGGTTAGCAGCGATGAGACCCCCATTGAGCTCCTTGGGTTTAATATTTGGTAGCTGCCAGCAAAGAGAGTAGCTAAAAAGGGAAGAGCCTCAGGAGGATTGGGCATCTTGGTAAAAGCCGAACTAGGATGGAAGGGAAATGAGATATGCTTGGATTCCGGCCCTCTATTTTTTCAAGCAATCCATTTGGCATATGAAGGGAAGTCAATGGTATTTGTAAATGTGTACGTTAATCCAGCAATGGGTGATTTGTGGGACGCTCTACAGGCAAAAATATTAGATATACGTAAAAAATTTATCAAAACACCTCTAATTTTGGCAGGAGACTTTAATGCACATGTGGGTCCCTCGTTGGAACCTTTTATTGAAAATGGTACAATTCCAGATGGATATTTACATAACCAACAATCATGGGTCTCCCAAGATAGAAAAAAGAACAAAGATGGGGGAAAATTTCTAACAATGATATACAACTGTAACCTTCAAATTGTAGGCCAGTATTCGGAGGTTAGAAGGTACCCCATAACTTTTTTTGGCCCCAAGGCATGCAGTTCTATTGACTATTTTTGTGTTTCTCACAGCTTAGTATCAGGGGCAACTTCGGTCTTGACATTACCAAGGCCAGAAAGTGATCATCTCCCGATTGAGACGTCCCTGGCAATCCCTTCCGACTTAAGGAAAAGGAATCAAACAATTCAACAAATAGGCCTCAGCTTAGAAATAGCCCATGAGAGAAGACTAACATGGAAGAGGGTTGATAGCAAAGCAGTGACTGAATTCATGAATTCACCATGTATGGAAGCCTTAGCGCATATATGTGCAAACAGTACGGGTGAACAAGAGCCTATAATATATTTTGCGGAAATATGCCATAAATTGAAGCATTTTTCCATGACTACCAAGCCAATGGGCCAGTCTGATTTTAGTTACTCAACATGGTTTGATAACGATTGTAAGGAAAAGAAAAAACAGCTTAGGAAATCACTTAGGAGATACTTAATCAGCCCAAACATGGAATTACAGAAGGAGTATATTACCATAAGGCAGAAATATAAGCAGCTACTGAAGAGAAAAAAGGCCTCCTATATTGACAACTTATGAGCTGGCCTAGAACAGGCAGCAAAGCTGGCCTCACCCACACTATTCTGGTTGGAGGTCTCAAAAATTATTAGAAATAGAAAACCAATAAGTGACCCAAACATTAGTGCAGAAAGTTGGGAGAAGCATTTTGCCACTCCAGCAGCAGCGGAAAGCTCTGATGAGGCTATATCCTCTCCAAGCTTGATACAGGAATATGAAGCCTTACTGCAGTGGGAAGAAGTGTCAATCACAGAGGTGAGGAGTTTAATCTCCTCCCTGAAGATAAACAAAGCTCCAGGACAGGATGCGCTCCCGGCATCATTATTTAAAGATAACATAGCCTGGTGGGCGCCTGTCCTGGCGGGTCTCTTTACTTTTATCAATAGAACAGGGCAAATTCCTGCCAATTGGCGTTCATCAATAATTATCCTCTTACATAAAAAAGGCTCTAGAGATAACCCAGATAATTTTCAATTAATTAGTCTAATCGATATTTCAGCAAAAAAATATGCTAAGCATTTGCTTCATAAATTAGAGGACTGGATAATGAGAAATAACATTTTAGCTGAAGAACAGTCAGGTTTCAGGAGCAGAAGATCTACTATGGATAATTGTTTTGTGCTGGACCATCTAATAACAAAATTTAAGTTTTGGAAAAAAACACTGTATGTGGCATTCATAGATTTGAAGGCAGTCTTCGATACAATTGATAGACAAATTTTATGGGATAAATTAGAGGCCATGGGAATTGAAAAGAAATTGTTATATCTAATTCGATTGTTATACACGGAAACCCAAGTAAGAGTTCGAGTGAATAGGTCAGGATCGGTAACAAATGCAATCCCAATAAAGAAGGGCGTCAGACAAGGTTACATCTTAGCCCCAACACTTTTAAATTTATATTTAAATGACCTTTCAAAATGTTTAGAAGATACATCACTCCATGGACCTAGTATAGGAACAAGACAGGTCAATTGCTTGTTATATGCCGATGATATAATTTTGCTGTGGGCCTCACAGGTGGGGTTACGAAGGTCACTCGGGAGGTTGGCAGCATATTGTATAAAAAAATCACCTGACAATTAACAGAGAAATCAAAGGTAATGATATTTAGCAGGCAACAAAATATGAGGAGATGGGTTTTAAATGACAGAAGAATAGAACAAGTTCAGTCATTTACCTATCTAGGGCTAGTATTTCAGTCAAATGGCAAATGGAATAAGCAGGTAAAAGCCGGAGCTCGGAAGGCCATGGCTCGGATGGCTCAATTAAACAAACTTATTTTAGAGAAAACTCCATCTTCATTAATCCCAGTGCTAAAGGGTCTTCCAGGCAAAAATTGAACCAGTACTTACCTATGGGGCAGAAATATGGGGGTCAGTTAAGTTGCCTGGGCTGGAAACTCCTCAAAATAAGTTCCTGAGGAGAATTTTGGCAGTGTCCCCGGAACCCAAGCATGTGCAGTAAGGGCAGAAACAGGAGTCCATGCGATTGGCACTAGGGTCTCGTTGAAGACAGTTTATTATTGGTTAAGAATAATCGAGATGGAGGAAGGGAGGTTACCAAAATCAGTGCTAATGGAGCAGATTATCTCAAGTAATAAAAATAACTGGTTATCAAGAGTTTTGAAGCAGGTATCTAGCTCTGGTATTCCTTACATTGGCAGCAGTACGATAATAGGCAGATCCGAAACTGGATTGCACAGAGATTTAAGGACATAAGTGCCCAATTGGATATTGCACAGGTGACAGCAGTAAAAGTTTGCCCCTGGTTATCAGCCAATAAACAAATTTTTAAAATAGAAAAATATTTAACTGCCTTTATTTCCCATCTTAAGGAGATTTTTTACCAAGTTGAGGTTAGACCAACTTCAAACAAACATGCTTTGGGGTAGGTATTAGGGTATTCCTGTAAGAGAAAGAGTCTGTTTATGTGGGACTCGGGAAGTTGAAACAATGTCCCATGTAATTTTTGATTGCTCCCTATACTCAGACCTGAGGGAACATCAACTGGGCAGGATCTTTTATACCAGCACCCCTAAGTCTAAAGAGCTCTTCTTGCGACATTGTTTGTTAGGTTCTTGCAGTTGGTAAAATGGATTGCTAAATTTGCGGCAAATTGATGGAAAAAAGGACAAAGTTGGTGCAGCAGAATGCGGTAGATTGTAGGAAAGACCATTTGATCTAACAATGTAATTTTAGTAGTAGTTTTAACACTGATTGGGTAGATGCAGGTGCGACATTATAATATAATTTTAATCATATTTAAATGATTGTATTTTATTCCGATTTCATTTTAGATTGTATTTTATTCTAATTGCATTTTAATTGTGAGTTATTCCAATTTCATTTAATTTGTTCTACCAAACTTTTGTAATGATTTGTTTCTGGAACTCTGTACTTGATATGGCCCAAGGGCTAATCAATAAATAAATTCATTTAAATTCATTTAGAAGTAAAAGAAAGGAATATAAAGTTTGATCAAGTTTAAAATAAGAAATGTTATCATTTTGGGTATCCCTTAATAGAATTTCTGCTAAGACTAGGACTGAGAAGATATTTTTTGGATTTGTCTATAGATGAGAGATGGGACATAGATAAAGAGATCATGGGTTGTAAACTAAAAGGTGGTAAAGAGTTACAAAAATTGTTTATATCTTGTGATGAAGTTTGGAAGTCACTTTTATGTATTATCTGTCTTTATTACTATATATTCTTTTCATTATTTTCTTTTTGTTTTTCTTCTCCTTTGCACCTTTTACTCTTCTTTCTTTTACTTTGTATTTGATTCTACTATTGTAATTAAGATTCTTAAGAAAAAGATATACAAAAAAAGGAAAAAAACTACTTTTGAATTATAGATTTAGAGACAGTTGCTAAGAATACAACGAATTGCAAAAATAATATGTATATTAATTAATTTTTCCCTGATCAAATAAAGATTGACTGCTTCTTTGAAGTGTTGATGGTTCATCATCAATGAGAAGCTTGCATTCATGTATTAGCTGTTTTGGCAGCTGGAACACACTGCCAAACAGTGGTTTAAATTTTTTTAAAAAATTTAATTTTCATTAGTTGTGAAAAGAAATGTAGATATGGAAAATGGAGTGACATTGTTGGGATTTGCAAAATATGTTGTATTTTTGTATTCATGCATGTAAAAGACCCAAATTACACATATACCAAATATAAACTAAATGAATTACTTGACAAAAAATTACATGAACCTTTAGAGACAAACTGACATATCAGTCATGGAAGAAAACAACCAAGAACTATGTCCCTCCCTGCTGTCTAGTACAACTCTCTGCTGTCTAGTTCAGTACTGCCATGCTGGAGGTGGGCAATCAATTTCATATCCTCTCCTGGAAGAAAGCATGCAAGCCCCCGGAGACAGGACATTATCAAGTGTTCCAGTGACAGGAAATAAAATAGACCAGACTTTCCCAAGAAAAAATCAAAAAGACTACGAACAGCTCAGCAAGAAAGTCAAAGTGTTAAGAGCACATGTGATGTTTTCACTCATTTTTGTTTATTGCTTGTGTCTGTGCTATATTTATTGTAATTCCAATATGATATGGTCACTCTCCCCCAAAATTCTTGCAACTTCAACCCCCTCTATCATTTCATTTCTGTTAGTAAGAGATGAAAGTTAGTAAGTCCAGTATAGCTGACGCTCTAAGTTCCCTTCTCTACCTTTTGGATGACAAAGTTGTCAGCTAGATTCATCAGGAACCTGTTTGAATTCCCACTTAATTCAGAGTTTGTCTCTCAGTTGATGTTAGATAGTCCTCCTTTACTATTGTATTTGTTCCCTGCACACATTAGTTAACTGATTAGCAAAAAAATTCATCTATTTCTGGGATCCAGTAGGCTCTCTAAGTGAGGAGAAAAATTTATGATTTAAGTACTGCTTCTTAATGAAGAAAAGTAGTACTTGGATGAAACATGCAACATCTAATTCTAAAATAGTTGTGAAAATATGCATTGTGAAGGAATGTGGAGCTATTCCTCACTAGGAGGTATGACTTTATAATCTTAATTTCTTGTATATGCAAAAAAATGACCAAAACATTTTTCTGTTGCAATTGTATTATTTTTATGCTTTTATAACATTCTCTATGCACCTTAATCTCTCTTAAGTTCAGCAGTGCAGAGAAAACAAGTAAAGTAAAATAAGTTTTACTTTAAAAAAAAAGAGCCCCCCCTCCCCAGAAAATTTAATACTTTAGATTTTTCTAGATCTTCACTTTCATGTGGACGTCAATAAATATTTTCATTTTGAATGGAATATTCTATAATGCAATATTTATGGGTGGAATGACAAGTATATACAAGGTTACAATAAATCAATCTGTAACATAACCCCCGTCTAAATTTTAAATTGTAAAAAACAAAAACCACCATTTTTTTCATGAAGAAATAAATTGAGATCCATAAATAATGCTTCTGCAAAAAATAATCCCCAAGGATAATTTAGCATTATTTACACTTAGCCTAACAAGTCCAGAAATTCTTTTTTTGACCTACAAATAATTCCCAGAGTGTGATTTAAATTTTGTTAGCTGCTAGGTTTACTGCTAATAAACAATTCAGGGACAGCTGACATTAAAAATCTCATCTTATATAAATTCAGTGGATTGTAGTTTGTCTCCCAGGGCACTGATGTCAACATATCTAAAGCAATTTCTAAACAGGATACCTAAAGCATACCTAAAGCAATTTGTAGACATGGTAAAGCAAAATGCAATTATCTACTCTTGATATAGTAATTTATTCTCTTTGAAGCAAAGAAATGTGAGAAATTTTAACAGACTCCACCCTCATTTATAAAAATGTCAGTGTCATTGTAAATGCTGTATTTCAATAAAAGAACAATTATGTATTGGATTTTGAGCTGTTTTCCATTTTGCAGAATTGTTTAGCAAATCTGTTTCCAAAAACAATTGACTATAAAGAGATATATTTATTTATTTATTAACTTACTTAGGCTTTTGTGCAGCTTCAATCTCAACACTCTAGACAGCTAACAATTTCCGATTACATAATTATATTTAAAAGATCATAAAATCAGGACTGGAAGGGACCTATAGTCAAATCCTCTGCCCAAGGAGTCAGAGGTGGTATTCAGCAAATAGCTACTGGTTTGGGTGAACCGGTGCGTACCAGCTGAATTACATCATTGTATACACCTATGGCAATGTCACTCTTATTTCTTTTTATATTGACCCATATACATTCTAAGGCATTTTTAAAAAATCTTTGATCCTGTGTATTTCTGTAGATATGTAGTGATTTCTTATATATAGTGCAACTCCACCTCCTCTTTTTGTAAATCTGTTTCTTATGAACAATTTATATCCATCCATCAGTACATTCCAGTCATGAGTTTCATCGCATCAAGTTTCTTTAATGGCAATACTTACCCTCATGTACTATTTCTTCTAGTTGTGATGACTCCCCTGGACACTTCCCCAGATACCTTTCTAGATGTCAGCTTGAGGGAGGATGAACTAGTTCCTGGCATATCAGGAGCTCAGTTGATGAATGGCTTTGAGCAGCCATCTGTGAGGGATTTGGCTGAAGTGCAGCTGCGGAAAAACAATCCTGAGACTCTGGGAAAGCATACAACTTCAGTCAGTCAGTGATGAGGAAGAATTGCCTTCTGCACCTGATCCAAGAACACATAGGGCAGAGAGAAGACAGGAACAGAGAAGGTCAGCCAAATTACTTGTTAGGAGAAAGCCTTGCCCTTCTGTAAGGGGTGCACTGGAAGCTGGCTATTTAGCACAGCAGACAGATGGAGGTGATGCTGGAAACAATGTGTTTGTTTCCTAGCTGTATGCTTTCTGATCATTGGATTCCTGCCTCACTTTGGATTGACACCATGCCTTGACTTGGATCGTGCCTTGGAAACTATGGCCTTTTCTTGCCTCAAACTTGCCTTAAACTGAGTAGAGTTTAACTTTCCTAGTAAGGAAAGTTAAACAAACAAGAGTAGAGAATATTGAACAAAGAACAGAAAAAAAACATGAAAAGGTAGAGAACATACATCAAATAATGATGAAATATGAGGATAGACTCCAGAAAATTGAGGAAAAGGAAGAACAGAGATAAAAAATTCGAAATATCGACAGTAGATTGGATGAGGTTGAATGAGATAAGAGTGGAATATTGGAATGGGAGATGGACAGATCAGAATTTTACCTCAGATTTCAAAATATTGAAGAAGAAAAGGGAGAAAATGTGGCAGAAAAAATGATAGGAATCTTGGCAGAAGCATTAGAAATTACTAAAGAAAAGATGATGGATGGCATAGATGAGATATTTCGAGTCTATACAAGATACGCAATGAGAAACAATCTACCAAGAGAAGTCCACATAAGATTAACTAAGAAATCAATTAAAATGCAAATACTGCAGATTACAAGAGAGAAAACATTGAAATATAAGGATAAGGAAATTGTGGTTCTGAAGCAAATACCAAGAGTGAGGGAGATGAGAAGAGAATATCATTTCTTGACCAAAATATTACTACAGAAAGGTGTGAACTACAGATGGCTGATACCAGAAGGCCTTGTGTTTTCATGGCAACAATAAAAATATAGAATAGATTCAATTGATAAAGCAAAAACATTCTGTGCAGAAAACCTGAGAGAGAAAGAAGTGGAGACAAGAAGAGAAGATTCACTGATTGAATTACAAGAGGAATGCTTAGCAACGATTGAAAAAGAAGAAGGCGCAGTAGGTGGCAATGCGGAATATAGAGAACAACATGAACTGAGATCTACTAAAGCAATAAACCCTTCTTATAAAATATAAATATGGAAGAGAAAAAATTGATTACAATAAACATAAATGGACTTAATTTAGCCACTAAAAGAAGAAAGATATTTCATAAATTAGAGAAACTAAAGTTTGATATAATCTGTTTACAAGAAGTATATATTAAAAAGCATATCTGCATGCACAATTACAACATACAATCTATATGAAGAAGCCACTAGGTTTGAAAACTAATGGGAAGACTGATTGCTGGAGACTGAAGAAAAGTCTTTATGGCTTAAAGCAGTCAGGTTATGAGTGGAATAAATGCATTGTCAATGAGTTAGTTGCTATGGGTTTTGTAGCTGGCATAGCTGATCCATGTTTGTTTAAGAGAAAAAGGGATGGTTTAGATTCTCTGTTATTGCTATTCACTGATGATATAGCAATTATTACCAAATCTGAACATGAAGCAACTGAAATTGTTTCTGTGTTGCAAAAGAAGTTCGAAATTAGGAATTTGGGAGAAATTAAACATTATCTGGGTCTTGACATAGTGAAAACTAGGAAAAGTTATAAAATTTCATAAGGTAAGAAAGTTAGCCAATTGTTGAAACATTACAACATGGAGCTCTGTAAACCTGTTAAGACACCAATGAGTCAGGAATTTAAGTATAGTAATATTCAAGGTCCTGTATTCGATAAGGAAATATATCAATCCTTAATTGGTAGTCTGTCATATCTGAGTAATTGGTTTAGGCCAGATATATCTTACAGTGTAAATCAACTGGCTAGATATAACGCTGAGCCTACTGAAAGGCACTGGCAAGCTGCTAAGTGAATACTTAGGTATCTGAAGCAAACGATTCATTATTCGTTATATTTGGAGTCTAGTAGTGACTTAGTTTTAACAGCATACACTGGTGCAAGTTTTGCAACTGATTTACCTACTCGTAAGTCAACATCAGGTATAGCGGTAATGTTGGGTAATGCTTTGATAAGATGGAAATCTATTAGGCAAAAGCACATTAGTTTGTCAACTATGGAAGCCGGGTTTTCATGTTTATCCTTAACATGTACTGAACTGGTATGTTATAAATGATTGTTAATGGATATGGGATTAACTGTGAATGATCCATTTGTCGTTTATGAGGACAATCAATCTGCAATAAATATGGCTATTAATATAGCTGTAAGAACACGGTCTAAGTATACTGATTTGTGATACTTAAATGTTAGACAGTGTATTCAAAGGAATTTGATTCAGTTGGAGTACTGTATGACTGAACACAATATTGCAGATCATTTCACAAAAGCTCAGGGTGCAATTAAGGACAAAGTGTGTTGTGAGTACTATGGTTTGAGGATGTAAGGTGTTATATATTGACCTACCCAAAGGGGAGGATATTAGGAATAAGACTATTATCTAATTTGTTGGGTTGGCAATATATAAACCATATATATATAACCTGTGTATGATTAATACGACTGGTCTGAAGACTTTGTTTATTGGACTGTGCTTTATTTTTCCTGAATGTAAACTGTAAAATGACTCAGTGTATCTGTGTGGTGACTGTGCTTATTCATAACTACTCTCAACCGCTTTCATGTGCACACCCTTGCTACTCAAGGGTTATTCCTTAACACTAATTATACATAAACAATATGCAGTACCTTCTCCAGATGCTTTCATTTTCCACCCATTGGCTAATGACACATGTTGTTTACTCTTGGTCATGTTAACAAACTTCTCTCTATTCCTAGTTATAGACTATGATGCTCCACTGTCAACTACCCACAAATCATGGTTTACAGTTGTAGTTGAGCTGGATATAGCTAAACTAACATCTTTTTTAGCTCTCTGTTGACTACCACTATACAGTTTCTTGCCCTTTTTACAGAATCTAGCTATATGACCTTTAGCTCCACATGCCCCAAGATGGCGCATGCCCCAGGATGGTGACTCTCCATTGAGTCTGTGATCTTGGGGAGGATGATTAGGGCTCTAGGGGGTCTTTGGAGGGCTGAATTCGACCGCTGCAGCCTTGGCCCGGCTGGAGGAGCATTCAAGCTCTTTTTTGAGGGGTCTCTGGTTCCATGAAATGCCCCTGAGGTTCGCAGAGATTGTGGGATGGCAAGAGCGGCCCTAGAGGAGGAAGGGTTGGTGTGTAGGAGCGCTGGAGATGTTGGGTAGCTGCTTGCTTTATATTGGACCTCCTGGGTGATTGTGGGGTGTTGCTTGGCCCCTCGGTCATCCCAGAGACCTCCATGAGGATTTATGGAGGTTGGGCGAGGTGAGCAGTATGGCCATTAGAAAGACCTGGGAGGGGTTAGGGTTAGGGTTAGGGTTAGAAATACAAGGATTAAAGATTAAGAGAGAAGATTACAAGGTCCAAGCCTTTGCGGACAATCTTGTTTTCTTCATAGAAGATCCAATAGAAACAACCCCCAAATTAATAAAAGAAATTGAAACTTTTGGAAAAGTAGCAGGCCTAAAAATTAATAAAGAAAAACTGAATATGATAATAAAAAATATGACAACAAAACAAGTAGAGAAATTAGTAAAAGATTCAGGATTACAGGCAGTCAAAAAAGTCAAATACTTAGGGATAAATCTGACAGCTAGAACAGTAACAATAAAACAGGATAATTATGAACCTTTAGTCCAGAAAATAAAAGAGGATTTGGATAAATGGGGGAAATTAAGACTATCTTTACTGGGGAGGATAGCAGTGATAAAATCAAATATACTTCCAAGACTCCTTTATTTATTCCAAACGATACCAATAAAATTAGACAAAAAATTCTTTGATAATTTGGATAAAATAATGACAAATTTTGTGTGGGAAGGGAAAAAATCAAGAATAAAATTGAACATACTACAAGATGACAGAATTAGAGGCGGATTTGGTTTCCTGGCATGGCAAAAATATTATAAGGCAGCAAGCTTGTTATGGATTAAGGAATCGATAACCCTAGAGAACCAAAGACTGTTAAATCTGGAAGGACATGATCTAATGAAGGGATGGCATGCTTTTATTTGGAATTCTGGAAATAAAATATATAAACATTTCAACAACCATACTGTCAGGAAATCCTTAATCAATACATGGCAACAAATTCAACATAAACATTACATAAAAATTCCTGGTTGGTTATCAACAATAGAAGCAATTACTCACCCCAATATACTATCAAAACAAAAAATATTAAGATATAGAGAAATATTGGATATGCAGGGGAAATTAAAAGCTAGGGAAGAACTAAAAGAACAAGGAATAGCAATAGACTGGTGGCCCTACTCACAAATAAAAACAAGATATAGGAAGGATCAGGAGGAGGGAGGAATAGACTCAAAACAAAATCGATTAGATAAATTATTAGAATCTAAAGAAGGGAAATTAATTTCGAAAATATATAAATATCTACTCGAATATGATTTGGCAGAAGAATTGGTTAAAGGGCAGATGATAGCGTGGGCGAGGAATATTGGCCACAGTATACAGCTGGAAGAATGGGAAAGAGCGTGGGAAAATAACCACAGCATGACAAAATCGGTGGCCTACAAAGAAAATCACTATAAGATGTGGTATCGATGGCATCTGGCCCCCGCAAGATTAGCGAAAATGTTCCCAAACATAAACCCGACATGTTGGAAATGTAAAGAAGCACAAGGAACTTATTATCACGCTTGGTGGCTCTGTCCAGAAATTAAGAAATATTGGAACAAGATAAAAACATGGATAATTGAAATAACAGATTATGAAATTGAATTAGAACCCAAATTTTTTTTATTAGGCATGATTAAAAAGAATATTAGAAATGATATAAAATATTTAATACTCCACATAATCACGGCAGCAAGATTAGCATTAGCACAACTTTGGAAAATAGATCGAATGCCAACTGATCAGGAGTTAATACAAAAAATATATACATGCGCAGAAATGGACAAACTAACTTTAGAGTTACAGGATAAGGAGGACTCAAAATATTATACAATATGGAATAGATGGTATCAATGGATAAACCAGAGAAAGGGAAATGGGTAGAGACGGAATTTAGAAGAAATCAATATAATTAAAAACAGCACTGTCAGAGGAATAGAAAACGAAATATGCCACGGTATGTTGGCATATATGTATATATGTATATATATAATGGAAATTAGTTAGAAATTGTGTATTGTATATGTAAATTTGTCTCTTGATTAAGAGAAATTTGTATGTTTTAAATGGTTTTATAAATGAATAAAGTTTTTGTTTTTAAAATTAAAAACAAAAAAAAAAGAAAGACCTGGGAGGGGACTTCCGGTTGGCACCGCCGACATTGCAGACGGTCTCCGCGGACCGCCAGTCCTGCGATCGCGTAAAAGCCGTTTTGACAGTGCTAACCAGCTGTCTGATGGCTTAGAATCCTATCCCTTGGGAGAAGAGGGAGAGGAGAGCCGGTGGGTGTGGGTAGAGCTCCCCGAAAGCCCCTGGAATAACTCCAGGGGCTTGAAGGGCAAGAGCCCCCCGTTTCACCAGCTGAAGCTCCAGATCCGGGACAACTCTGTATCAACAGAGCCAGACATCACGACCAATTCTGCTGACTAAAGAGAGACTGATTGACTTCATTAGCACATGGAGCGGAAGCAGGGAAGCAATCAATTTGCAAGTATTATCACCTAGCTCTGAGGCTACAGTGTTTTTAAAGGGAACTTTTCTGACTGGAGGCTGAAAGATGGCGCTTCTGATGTGGGCGTGAAAGTGAAAGTTAAGGAAAGTGCCTTTTGTGACTTGCGCTCTTAAAGGGGTTATAGCTGCTGGACTTTGCATCTGTTGGAGGTGGAGGAAAAGTTTTTTAAACTGTAAAATATTTTTTAGAACATTGACTAAGAGGCTTTTTGGCTTTTAAGAGAAAGATTTTTCCCCCTTCTTTTAATATAAGATGGCTGCTAAACAAGTTAAATCAGTGGCTTCTAAAGGGGGAGGAGGTTCTCCAACAGTGTCAGTTGTGACACAGAAAGTACAACTTCTGGTGGATCCACAGAGTCAGGAGACCTCCTTGAAAGATCTTAAAGAATTTATAAGAGAAGCTATGCTTAATCAAATTGCAGCTATGAATGACCAAACAGAAATTATGGATGGGAAACTTAAAAAATTTGCAGCAGAGATAAAAGCAATTAAAGATGTTGTGGAAGAAAAGCATGATGAAATAAGGGATGATATTATTTTAGCAGTTTCAGGATTGACAAAAAATCTTATCCAGTTGGAGGAGAGGGTAGAGGAGATTAATGAGGCGAATCTGAATCTGGAACAGAAAGTAGGAGAGATTATGACTAAAACAGAAAAGGTGGATGAAGATGTGGTTATGCTGCAATATAAATCCATGGAATTTGCCTTGAGATTGAGAGGTTTAAAAGAAAATAATCGTGAAAATCTGAGAGATATTTGTGCTGAAGCTTTGGCAGTGATAATGGAAGAAAGGCCAGAACATGTTGCAATTCAAATTGATAAAATCTATAGAGTTAATTCATGGGTGACAAGACAAAGGCAGCTGCCAAGAGATGTGGTGATTTACTTTACAACCAGGAGGATTAGAAATGATATTTTACAAGCTTCATACAGAAACAAGGTTCAAGTGGAGGGAAAGGAATTAATTGTTCTGAAAGAGATTCCTTCCAAGATGTTAAGAGATAGAAAGGATTTTGGATTTTTAGTTAATGAGCTGAGAAATTGACAAATCCAGTACAAATGGGATGTTCCAACTGGCTTAATAGTGAACTATGGAGGGGAGAGACATCGCTTAAATTCACCTTGGAAGGCAAAGGATTTCTATGTTAAAGTTTTAAAGGCTGGATTTCCACCCTCACCAGGGGAGGGCAGAAAGGGGAAAAAAAGGAGATAATACAACAAGAGAAAGATGGAAAGCAGATACAAACTTATGCTGAAGTTGCAGCTGGAGGAATTAGTTCGGAGGATGAATTATCCCAACTTGAGGGCTCACAATCAATCTCTGACCCACCCAAGAAGATAGAAGAACCAAGAGAGCAACGATTGACTCGAACAACTTATAAACTACAAGAAAAACAGGTGAAAGGGCAACAATCTCAAATTGCAGCCCAAACGGTCCAAAAAACAGAAGCAGTGGGAGGAGCAAGGCTGAAGAGTAAGATTGAGGAAGATCTTCAGCGTATGCTCACTAATCTTCATTCAGCCAAAGATGGCAACTAAATTCTTATCTTGGAATGTTAATGGTTTAAATTCACCACGGAAAAGAAAGAAAATATTTCATTATTTGAAACAATTTAAGAATGATGTTATTTGTTTGCAAGAAACACATATTAGATCTTTAGATCAAAAATATTTGATAAATTCAAGGTTAGGTACTCATTTCGTTGCGTCAACATCGGAGAAGAAAAATGGTTTAGTTATATATGTGAAGAAGGGTATACCAGTTAAGTTAATCGAAACAGACATTCAAGGTAGATACATTGCTATTGAATTATTAACCCAGAATGGAAAAATGCTTTTAATTGAAGTATATGCACCTAACCAGCAACAGGACAAATTTTATAAACTCTTGCATACTAAAATAATACAATGGGACTATAGATCTTTTATACTGATGGGTGATTGGAATGGAGTAATAGATACACAAAAAGACAAAAAAACTCTGTCTAAAATTTCAACACGTGCAAAATTACCTAAATCTTTTTTTGATATGATGGAAGATATGGAACTGAGAGATATTTGGAGAGTACGGAATGCTGATGAAGGAGATTTTACCTTTTTCTCTGATAGACACCAATCCTTTTCAAGGATTGATTTTATACTAACTACAAATGATTTCCTTTCTAGGGTGAAGAAGGTGAAGATATGTCCAAGAACCTTAACTGACCATAGTCCAGTTTGGGTGGAATTAGAACAGGAAAAGGGAGAAAGGAGGTCTTGGAGGTTAAACGAAAATTTACTTAGATATGAAGAAAATGTGAATGAGCTTAAAAAACAAATGAAAGAATTTTTTGCTATTAATATGTATAAGGGTACCTCTATGGAAATGGTATGGGATGCAAGTAAGGCCTATATGAGGGGAGTTTTAATACAGATGAATAATAAATATAGACTAAAACAAAGACAGAAGCGGAAAGAGATGGAGGAGGAAATTAAAAAGAAAGAACAATTACTCATTGCTAACCCAGGGGATAAGAAACTTAAAGAGAAAATAAATATATTGAGACAGCAATTTAACATGCTTATGGCTGACCAGGTGGCAACTAGTTTACAATATGCTAAGTACACTACATTGTGTAATGCTAATAAACCAGAAAGATGGCTGGCCTATACTTTGAGGAAAAAACAAAAGTCACGAGTTGTTGAAAAGAGAGAATTTAGAGGTAAGGAAGTTTATCAACAGAATATGATTTTAAAAGCTTTTTTAGAATTTTATACAAAGTTGTATGCAAGGGGTTCAATTCAAGGTTTAGATATAGATAAGTACTTAAAGGGGGGAATATTTCTGAATTAACGCTGGAACAGAGGGAGGGGTTGAATCAACCTATAACTTCTGAGGAGATTATGGTGGCTATTAAACAGTTGAAAACAGGTAAAGCTCTGGGAACAGATGGTTTAACAGCTGCCTACTATAAGAATTTACAATTTGAAATGGTGGAACCGCTTAGAGTTTTATTTTGTAAAATTCAATTAGGTGGAGGAGTTCCACCTTCTTGGAGAACAGCTTTTGTTTCATTGATTCCAAAAGAAGATCAAAATTGTATTAAATCAGAAAATTTTAGGCCAATTTCACTTTTGAATACTGATTATAAGGTTTTTGCAAAGGAATTAGCAAATAGATTAATGCCAGTTATGCAACAAATAGTTCATACTGACCAATCGGGGTTCATAAAAGGGAGACAAATGAAATATAATGTTAGACAAGTTGTGAATTTAATGGAATATTTGGAAAAAAAACAACCAAGTCCCTGTAGCGTTTGTGTTTTTGGATGCAGAGAAAGCATTTGATCGACTGAATTGGCAATTTTTGTTTCAGATAATAGAAAAAATGAACTTTGGAAATTATTTTGTACAATCAATTAGGGCAATATATCAGGAGCAAACGGCACAAATAGTAGTTAATGGAAGCTTAACAGAGGTTTTTAAAATTGAGGAAGGAACAAGACAGGGTTGTCCCTTGTCTCCATTGCTGTTTATTTTGACTTTAGAAGTTTTGTTAAATAAGATACGTGAATCGAATGAATTAAGGGGAATTGTAATTAGACAGCAAGATTATAGACTAAGAGCGTTTGCAGATGATTTGGTTGTTACTTTATCTCAACCCATTGAATCGGTCTCATATATGTTGGATATTTTAGATCAATATGGTAAAGTATCTGGATTCAAGGTAAATCAATATAAAACAAAGGTGATAACTAAAAACATGTCTACATACCAACAAGAAGAATTAGCTAGAATAACGGGGTTTGAAATAGTTAAAAAAGTTAAATACTTAGGAGTATATATTGCAGCCTCAAATATGAAATTATTCAAAAATAACTATGAAGTTCTTTGGCAAAAAGTTCAGAGAGAAATGGAAACTTGGAAGAAGTTACAGTTATCCTTATTGGGAAGAATAGCAGCAATAAAAATGAATGTATTGCCTAGGTTTTTATTTTTGTTTCAAATGATACCAGTGCTTAAGAAAGATGGAAATTTGACGGAGTGGCAGAAAGGGGTTAATACCTTTATCTGGGATGGTAAAAAACCAAGAATAAAAATGAAAATTATACAGGATGTACGTGAGAGAGGAGGTCTTAAAATGCCAAACTTAAGATTGTATTATGAGGCAGCTGTTTTATCACAAATTAGTGATTGGTTTAATTTAACTGAAGAGATAATTTTAAATATAGAAGGTTATGATTTGTTATATGGATGACATGCTTATTTGTTATATGAAAAAAAAAATGGACAAGTCATTTAAAGCTCATATACTAAGAACTGCTCTGCTGAGGATGTGGAAAAAGTATCAATATAAGTTAAACTACAGAATACCAATATGGGCAAATCCTAGACATGCAATAGAAAATGTAAGTGTAGAACAAAAACAAGAGATGATTACTTATAAAGAACTTCTTTTTATGGAAAGGGGTAGATTGCAATTGAAATCCCTAGAGGATCTGAAAGGTGAAGGGATAATTTATACATGGTTCCAGTATGGTCAACTTCAAGCTAGATGGAGGGAAGATTAAAAAATTGGTGTTATGCAAAATGAGGAAAATTTGGTAAAACAGATTAGAGATCAAAGTCAAATTCATATTAAGAGATTGTATAATGTACTATTGGAAATAGATTCAGAAACGGAATTTGTAAAAGATTGTATGATAAAATGGGCACAAAATTTTCAGGAACCGGTGATGATGGAAACTTGGGAAAAGATCTGGGTTAGAAATGTTAAATTTACACAGGCACAAAACCTAAGAGAAAATTTCAACAAGATGTTTTATAGATGGCATTTAGATCCTAAAAAATTATCATGTATGTATCCAAATTTGCAAGCTAAATGTTGGAGATGTGATTGTGATGATGCTACTTATTTTCATATATGGTGGATTTGTAAGAAAATTAAAGCATTTTGGATAAAAATTTGGTGGGTGATGCAGAATGTTTTGAAAAAAAGGTTGAAATTTACTCCGCAATTGTTTTTATTGGATATTACAACAGGTTGTACATTGATAGAGACTAAACTGATTTTAAACTTTATATCGGCAGCTAGGCTGCTGGTTGCGCAATACTGGAAGAAGGACTGTTTACCTACTATTGATGAGTGGATACTGAAAGTTACGAACTTGGTGGAAATGGTGAAGATTTTCGCTTACTTGAAGGACTATACGCAAGAGAGATATGTATTGGAGTGGAGAAAATGGATTGATTATATTCAGAACAAATATCAGACAAGAAAACTTCAAATAGCTTATGAATGAATGTTAATTTTAGATGTATTATGTTATTTTTAGCGGAGTTAGGGTTCTATGGGGGGATTTGTTAATTTAATTAAAGTTAGGTTAATTTAGCTTATGATTGTTAGTCGCAATACCCTGTATTTTGCTCCGGGAAGTCAGGGAGGGGGATGGGAAGGGGGGTGGGGGGGTGGGGGGAAGGGGTGGGGGGTATACTGGGGGGTGAAAATATTTGTTGTATAAAACTTTTTCAATTAAAAACAAAAAAAGAAAGACCTGGGAGGAGTTGGGGAGAGCCGGACCATGACTGAG
Organism: Ptyas mucosa; assembly: GCA_012654045.1. NCBI lineage: Eukaryota > Metazoa > Chordata > Lepidosauria > Squamata > Colubridae > Ptyas > Ptyas mucosa. Next base: position 8,934 of record WNWU01014884.1, on the reverse strand, counting down.
GGTTTTTTTTCCCCGTGGCACTTTGCTGCCTCTGCTCTCCTTCTTCTTACCTCCCACCTCCCTGAAGCCTGTTCAAGGCTTTATTAGGGATGAAGCTTACTGGCTGTGCCATACTGCTCTTGTTTGCTAGATAATATCTTCTGGTCAGGTTCCATCTTGACCTCCCTGGATATAGGGCTGTTTATGGTCTCTGCAGACTGAACCTTGTTCCATACTCTGAGGACTGACTTGTTTTCATTTTCTCCCTCTATTGAATGGAGAGTTACATTTGGGGATGCAAGTCTTGGTGGAGTGAGTCTACAGCTGCTGTCTCAATTCCGACTCTTTTGGACGATCTAGGTTGGCCAGTCACCGTGAGAGGGGGGCTGGGCCACCTCTTACCAGATCGAAACAGCGTTTTTACTCCCGCCACTGCCGTGAGAGGGCAATGAGGTCCCGTGAGCTCCACCGAAGTCTGGCATCATGCTTCTTCAGACTGTTACAACATCGAAATTGACCCCCTGGTTATTGGCCATGAGTCATTACCTCCCCTTGATGTCAGATGTATTTGGTGAATGAACTCCGTGCTCTGCAAGATTCCCCCCTCTTGCAGGTTTGGCCCTCCTCGTTATTGAGGGCCTATCTTGATGACGGGTTTTGGAATCCCGAGAGATGGCATGCAGCAAAGAAGAGACTGAGCGGTTTTTAAAGTGGGTTTTTAATTAAAATTTTAAGGGGTTTGGGGGGGGACCAGGGTAGGTTTGGGGGGTAATCCACCAGGGTCAAGACTGGGTCCTGCGAGGGGCTGCAGCATTAGGGACACAGGGTCAGATGTTAGGGAGGGGGCTGGAGCTCAACTTAGGGAGGGCTGTTCCATCAGTACTGTGAGTGGGAGGGGCGGATATGGTGGAAACAGGGGGCGACATCATGTTCAGGGAGTGCGCACTCTTTATCTTTGAGCGATTGTGCATTCCGGTCCCCAATGTTTTTCTCATTCCCCAGGTTGCTCAGTTCCTCAGGGCCGGAGCCTCTGGCTGATGTTGTGCAATGTCAGGTCCGTGGTAAATAAAGCCCCCCTCATTTACGATCTTATTCAGGAGGGGGGTGCGGACCTGGTGGCTATTACAGAGACCTGGCTGGGCCTGGAGGGGGGGGTGCCCCTTGTTGAAATGTGCCCGCCAGGTTTCCAGGCATTCCATCAGCCGAGGGCTCAGGGAAGGGGCGGGGTGGTGGCAGTTATTATTAATGAAAGCCTATGTCCGAGGGAGGCCACTGTTCCTCAGACAGTTGGATGTGAGTCCCTCCTTGTGAAGTGGGGTCAGGGTGTGCAGGTGGGCCTGCTGATTGTGTACCTGGCTTCCTGCTACACAACAGCAGCCCTACCTGAGCTGCCTGATGTGATAGCCGGGGTGGCAGTTGATACTCTCAGGCTTATGGTTATGGGGGATTTCAACCTGCCATCGTTTGGCGAAATGTCTATGTCGGCTTGGGAGTTCATGGCTTCCATGACAGCCTCAGACCTGACCCAGTTAGTTCAGGCCCCACACACATGGGGGGGACACACTCTGGATCTGATTTTTGTCTCTGGTCAGTGGCAGAATGATCTAGAAATAGGGGACTTAGTCACCCAGCCCTTGTCATGGTCTGATCATTCACTCCTCCAACTGGACTTTCAAACTGCTAACCCTCACCACAGGGAGATGGAACCAGTTAGATGGTTCCGTCCCAGGTGCCTGATGGACCTGGATTGGTTCCTGATGGAGCTTGGGCTATTCCCTGAGGCTCTGGCTCATGGCTCGACTGAAGAACTAGTGGCAGCCTGGGAGAGGGTGGCCACTGGGGCTTTGGATCGTGTCATGCCTTTGCGGCCTCTGACCCGGCGCTGTTCTCAATTGGCTCCTTGGTTCTCTGAGGAGCTGAGAGAGATGAAGCACTGGAAAAGATGCCTGGAGAGCGGTTGGAGGGCCAGCCGTTCTGAATCTGACCGAACACTGGTAAGGTCCTATATTAAGACCTACCTAGTGGTGATAAAAGTGGCAAATGTAACTATTTTTCCGCTCTTATTGCATCATCAGATAATCGCCCGGCTGTCCTGTTTAGGGTGACCTGCTCCCTACTCCATCTGTGAGCGTGGGAAGACCCCTTGCAGGGCAGGGCTGAGGATTTTGTGCAATATCTGCAGCAGCATACTTTATTGCGGTGATAGACCAAAAGAATCAAAACATCCAAGGCACATAGCTGGCACATGACCAGACTGAAGTGCAAAACAGCAACTAGATCAGTGGTGGAAACCACTCCGTCAAACTCACAGTTCATGTATTTTAAATTTTTAGTTCCAATCTATATGAACTATAGTTGATTAAAATTGTACATAGGTAGAAAATACTATATTGCAATTTGCATAAAATCCACACATCAGCACTTTATACAGCCACCAGCTAACTCAACTGCTGGCGATCAATAAAGCTGACCTCAGTCAATGGGTCCAGCCCATCTCTTCCCCCAGCTCTTACATCCCAAGACTGCAGCAAAAATTTTTGCTACCTTTAGTGTAATCTTAGAATCAGTATCTTGGAGTAAGAAGCAAAGACTAAGATTTTCAGATAGTCCAGGAAATCTTTGGCAAATGGGGGAGATAAGTTCTGACCTTACCTCCCAATAATGAGGGCATGTAAATACGATGTGAGCCAACGATTCCGGAGATCGGTCTTCATATGAACAGTGGGTGGATTTCACACACCCAGAGCACCTGCTATCTAGGACATTCAAGGGGATCACGTTAAAACGTGCCTTTAGAAAGGCCAACCTATATTTAACAAAGGATAGCGTAGAGAGATATTGGGGGGGGTGCATTCGGGGAGTAATACCGAGAGAAAATGGAGAACATACTTCCGCACCAAGTGCCAGATTCTGTTGTCTTTCAATATCATCCAATCGCTGAAATATCAGCGATTTGGCTGCATCTGGGCCAAGCATAAGGGCTTCAATAGGGGGAATACCTATCTTCATAAGTTTGGTGTGAATATTGCGGGCCCAAGGACTGTGGAAGTCATCCCTCCATAAGCACTGGCCTAAATAGTAGTCTGGAAGTCTGACCCACAGGGTCAGCCAGTACCCAATAGCACACTTCCACAGAACAGAAGTAAGAGATGGTGTGCCCAGTTCCAAGCGGATTGCAGCATTACTCACACAGGGGGGAACGCCCATTAGGTGGCGTAAGAACTGGCTTTGAACTGACTCGAGGAGGGAAATATTTGTTTGAACCCAAAGGGGGCGCCGTATGTAATGGCAGCTATCACCTTTGCCCAATATTCTTTTAATACTCAGGGAATATGTTGGGCTCCCTCTGTGTAAAAGAATTGCAGAAGGGCGTGTGTAGTGGCTTTGGCCTTGGTGCAGAGGGACTTGACCTGCGCAAGCCACATAGCATTAGATTAGAAAAGAATGCCTAAATATTGGAATCTATGGACCTATTCTACTGGTATGCCATTGAGCTTCCATTGAGAGATTTTCCTGCTTCTTGAGAAAATCATAATCTTAGACTTAGAATGGTTGATAAACAGTTGGTTGGCGCAAGAATAGTTGGAACAGATTTTAAGGGCTCTAAGCAGACCCATCCGAGAGAATGAAAGAATCGCAGCATCGTCCGCATAGAGCAGGAGTGGGCACCTGTAGTCAGCTAATCTGGGGTCATGGATATAATCCAGTTGGGCCATTAGCGCCCTTCTCCAATCGCTAATATATAAGTTTAAAAGAAGGGGTGCCAATATGCATCCCTGTCTGACTTCCTTATTAACAGGGATGGCATTGGAAAGGTCCCCTTGAGGGTTAAGGCGCACTTTTGCCTCCATTCCCTTGTGCAGTTGGGAGATGAGCCAGAGAAGTCTTTTATCAATGACCCAGGAAAGGAGTTTGCCCCACAGTTTATATCTGGGAATACTGTCAAAGGCAGCCTTTAAGTCTATAAAGGTGACACAGAGACGGCCTTTCCTAGGGGTAGAGTATTTTAAGGCTAGATGGTATAGGATCAGAGCATGATCAATAGTAGAATGATCTGCTCTGAACCCCACCTGCTCATGACTGAGCAGACTGGCCTCCTCAACCCAACACTCCAGCCGGGACAGGAGGAACCAGGCATAGAGTTTCCCCAGTATTGACAATCAACTGATATTTTGAAAATTGCCTGGATTGGAGGGGGAACCTTTCTTATGAATTGGCATGATGATGGCATCTTTCCAGACCTTAGGGATAATGCCTGTTTAATTAATTGCATTAAATACCTCAGTAAGGACAGTAATCCATCAGTCCTTATGGGCTTGAATGGCCTCAGCGGGGTTAAGGTCAGGGCCGAGGGCTTTTCCCAATTTAAATTGTCGAATTAGTTTCGAGATGGTGGAGAGGTTCACAGGGGGCCATCTAGGGAGTTGTTCGGGGGGAAAATCTAATGCTGTAAAGGATGGTGAGTCTGCGTCGTAAAAGACTTGGCATAGGAAGAGTTCCCATGTGGGGGCAGATATAGAGTAAATAGACCTACTAGTTGGCCTTCTATTCAGCAAACTCCAAAAATCACAAGGATTACGGGGTTGCGCAGCATCCAATACGGTGTTCCACCTTAGTCATTGCCAATTTTGTTTGGCTCTTAAAAGAGCAGACTTATATGCCTTCTTAGCCATAAAGTAAGCGGGAGGGGCTCTCGACAAATCAGAATTTTTACAAAGGATATATATGGATCTCAATCAGTTCCTGGCTTATTTGCACTGTGTATTAAACTAGGGGGCCCCCTTCCTCCGAGAAGCTCTACCAAGGATAAGAGTAGGGGGCTTAAAGGAGGCTATTAAGTTGCTCAAGCAATCCGTAAAGGTGGTCAAGAGTACACTGGGAGTGGCCTTAGAACTAGTTAAAGCTAGCAGGTTTTTAGCTGACTCTTGATCATAAAAGCTCACGTGAGATAAGGCTAAGATATTTGACCATTTCGATACCGTCAGAGATCCTCTGGTATTGGCAGCTATTGGGGCAGCATGGGTAAGACGATTTTGTGGTCTGTTCAGGAGTGCGTCCAAGGTAAGGGGGAGATGGTCACTAAATATGTCATCCACTTTAAAGGAGATGACATAGGGCAAGAAAGCTCTTGAGATCAGGACATAGTCTATAGTGCTATTGCCTTTTTTGGCCAGATGGGTAAATTCCCCGGGAACATCCGGGGCACATCTGCTATTAAGGGGAAAAAGGTCCAACCTGACAGTGAGAAGAGCCAAGTTGGTTCCCACTCTATCAACTTTCAGGTCTTTGGAGACTCTCCCTTTTATGGTCCCTATTCGGTCCTACTCATTAACGGGAAACTACCAAGATTTTCCAGCTCCCTGCTGTACGGGCATTTAAACCCCCCACCAAGAGAACCAAAGAGTGAGGAAATCTAAATATGATAGTTGTGAGATATTCTTCCAATCCCTCCCACCGTGCGTCCAGGTCCTTATAGGAACCCCCGGGAGGAAGGTAGACATTAAACATCAGGAGAGAGACCTTTCTGACAGAGATCACACTTGCAAGGAGATAAGGCTGATGGAAATCCACATAAACAACTTCTGCATGCAGGTCTAGGGAGATACCAATTGCAAGGCCGCCACTAGGACGGCCGCCGCGAGATGAAGAAAGGGTGGGCAGGAATGTAATGTCATAAGAGAATATCATTTACCTCCCACGTTTCCTGGAATAAAAGGATCTGGAATTTTTTAAAGATAATTCAAAAAGTCTGGGTCAGCTCTTTTTGATGCCCAGCCTGCAATATTCCAGCTCAAGATAGACCAGGGAATATTAGGAGGATTAGTCTTTGACTGTCATTTGGAAATTGCAGAGGGTTGATGGGAAGGCGGGATAAAATTTCAGCCAAAAAAGTCTGTAATCTTGCCTTGTTTATCCATTCTAGTTGAGTCTTGATTGATTTTAGTGCTATTATTAGATCTTCGAGTACCTGGGTACTCAAGCAGATTCGAGTACCTGGGCACATTTAGATTGGAACAGTTGTCCTGACATTGATGATGATTTGGATGTTGCGCAGGTGAATCTGTCAGGGACAGCTCCTGTATGATGTCGATGTCATCAGTGGAGATACAGCCATTGCGTGGTTTAATAATAGTGACTGACGGAGAAAGAGGGAGAGTCCAAGAGTCCTGAGTTGGCAAACTAGCCGTTTGAATGGGATGAGATAGTGGCGCATTGTTAAGAATGTTCTGTGAAGGAGGGGAAGGACAAATGTTCAAGGAGGTGGAAGCAAGCCCTGAAGCACCCTCAGGAGCGGGGATGTCAGGAGTTTGTTCTCTGGAGGGAGAACCTCTTGTCCCGAGGTTATCTGCCTGTTGGTGCTGGGTCACCGGAAGGTTAGTAGCTCCAGAAATTGTAGCCGGTGCAGGGCTTTCACCTTCTATGTAGTAGTCCTCACACTTCAGCCCTATCCAGGGTCGGGTGGCCCCGATAGCTGGGTTCATCCTAAGTGGTGTTAGTTGCGTATTTGTAAAACATCTTTGAGGGAAAATTCCGAGGTAGTTTATACCGAGGTGGTTGCAGAGACCACAAAGGTGCGAGGGGATCTTAGATGAGTTGAACTTGAGGATCAGGCGTTTATATTTGGATGTACTGGGAAGCCATTCCATGGAAAGCAGTTCTTTACTCGAAATGTTAAGATTGGACAGGGACCTCACTGTAAATAAGATGGATTTACAAGTATTCTAGTTATGCTTGTTAAAGCGGGAGTGAGCCAGGTTCAAGCATAAATTGTCTGGAAGCAATTGAAGATTAACTGGATGCTTCCATCGTGGTGGAGCATGGCTATCTGCTGAGGGCCAATCCAATACGTGACCAAGGTTTCTGACAGACTGTAACACAAAAACTGCCTTTTCAAGGGAGCTCACCTTGCCCTACAACACTCCAACAGAGGTCGTCAAGGGCGTGATGGACTCAGCCAGGTGGAGACAGAACTTTGCAAGAGGTGGATGTCAGACGGCCGGACGGTATTGGCAAAAGGCAACCGTCCCTGCAGAAAGGACAAGGAGGGAAGAGAACGGGACAAAGTAGAGTCTGCATCAGTTGGTAACGTGCAGTCTGATGAAGAAAGCATATCGCAAGGGCAGGCAACCGCACACTCCGGCTCCTCCGGCAGGGCACATGGCACAAACTCTGAAGATGGTAAGTTGTGGAAGAATTCCTCCAAGGAAGTGATTGAGGAATTCAAATCCTTATCCGACAATTTCTGAACGTCTGTCTTTTTAACCTTGGGCAGAGGACCAACTGCATGATCGGAAATAACCTCCAAACTGGAGGCCACAGGAGACAAGGAACGGCAGCGTTTGTGTTTGCTCATATCAGAAACACTTAGGTACTCCCTCGTAAAGGAATTGTAACTATACAGTGAGGTCCTTAAAGGCAACTAAACAGTCAGTTAGTGAATTAAAGTTGGGTATTTGAGGTCAAAACAAAAGGGCACCCCAAGTAGAGGCAAGACCTTGAGTAATGCTTCAAGTCAGCTCGAAGCAGATCGGGTTGCTGGATTATTTGCCGGAGGAGTAAGGCAGTGAAAAACAGTCAGCAAGGCCTGGCAGTTAGGCCTAACAAACAATGTTGTCTGAGGATAGCTAAACAAAATTGCTAGCGAAGGCAAAGAAGGGAAGATAGCTAGCCAAATAATAAATATCAAACATTTAGATGTCCTCGTAGATGTATTGAGGGAGTGAAAACCAGGATTAAACTAGGATAAAAGTTAAAAACAAGTGGGAGAGAAACATATGTCCTACCAGTCCTCCATATTGTTCCCCTCCCACTCCCATCATTTAACAGTAGCCGTGCAATATCTGTATGACAAAATTGCTCAGATTCAGGAGGGTCTGGATTTCGACTGGGTAGGTCCGGATGGGGTGATGGAGGTGGGTCTTGAGAATGTTAGCTAGGAGGAGTTTGACCTTGTGGACAGGGTTCTGGGTAGGTTGAATGCAGCCACTTGTTTATTGGACCCGTGCCCCTCCTGGTTGGTGCTGGCTTCCCAGGAGGTTACACGAGGCTGGCTCCAGGGGATTGTCAACGCTTCTCTGAGTGAGGGTTTCTTTCCCACTGCCTTGAAAGAGGTGGTGGTGAGGCCCCTCCTCAAGAAGCCTTCTCTGGACCCGGCTGTTTTATCAAACTATCATCCAGTCTCCAACCTTTGCCTTGTGGTGAAGGTTGTTGAAAGTGTGGTGGCGCAACAGCTTCCCCAGTACCTGGATGAAGCGGACTATCTAGATCCATTCCAGTTGGGCTTCAGGCCTGGATATAGTATGGAAATGGCATTGGTCGCATTGGTTGATGATCTCTGGAGGGCTCGGGACAGGGGTTGTTTCTCTGTCCTGGTCCTATTAGATCTCTCAATGGCTTTTGATACCATCGACCATGGTATCATGCTGTGTCGGCTGGAGGGGCTAGAGGTGGGGGGCACTGTGTTACGGTGGTTCTCCTCCTTCCTTTCTGACCATACCCAGTCTGTGTTGACAGGGGGGCAGAGGTCGACCCTGAGGTGCCTAGTTTGTGGGGTGCCGCAGGGGTTGGTCCTCTCACCCCTCCTGTTCAACATTCATGTGAAGCCGCTGGGTGAGATCATCCGTGGCTTCAGGGTGGATTTCCATCAGTATGCTGATGACACTCAGCTGTACATTTCCACCCCGGGCCACCCCAATGATGCCCTTGAAGTGATGACCCGGTGCCTGGAGGCCATATGGATCTGGATGGGGAGAAACAAGCTCAGGCTCAACCCCTCCAAGACCGAGTGGCTGTGGTTTCCGGAGTCCCATCATAGTCAGTTGGTTCTATCACTGACTATAGGGGGTGAGACCTTGGCCCCCTCAGAGAGGGTTCACAACTTGGGTGTCCTCCTGGACTCACAGCTGTCATTTTATTTTATTTTATTTTATTTTATTTTATTTTATTTTATTTTAT
>WNWU01014877.1:0-16934 GCA_012654045.1 Ptyas mucosa | reverse complement strand
AAGGAAAGGAAAGAAGACAAAGGAAAGGAAGAAGGGACAAAGGAAAGAAAGGAGGAAGGGAAGGAGGGGAAAAAGGGATGAAAGAAAAGGAAATGAAAGAAGGGACAAAGGAAAGGAAAGGGGGAAGGAAAGGAAAGGAGGAAGGGAAGGGAAGGGAAGGAGAAAAGGAAGGGAAGGAAAAACCCCATAAACCCATTTCCAATTTGGTTTGTTTTTATCAGTCTGTTAGGCGAAAGTCCAGGAGCAAAAAAAAAAAATCCACCACTTGTTCGATTCTTGGCTTTTTTTTTGGTTGTTTTGGTTGTGGGTTTTTTTGGTTTTTTTTTTGCCTTTATGGCTCGCTTCCGGTACCCCTGAGAGGCAGATCTTTCTCCCACCCTTTTTAATGGGACCCCCTGTTGCTTTGATAGCGGTTCGGAGGCCCTGCTGTACCACCTGAGCGAGCTGAAAGGCATGGCTTTATGGAAGCAGAAGTACGAATGTCTTGGATTAGACGCTTCCGGAATCGAAGGTACGACCCTGTCTCGCCGATTTCGCTCTCGAAGCCGCGCTCACCGGGCCTTCAATCGCTTTTATTCTTTTATTTGCAGAGGCAGTGACTGCGGTCGGTTCCTTCATTCTGAAAGCCAACGAACTTCTCCAGTAAGTCATTGAAATTATTTTGCAAACCTTTCATTTGGATAGAGGTCGTTTCCAATGTAAGTTGCGACAGCTTCGTTTAGCGACTGTTCAAAGCTACAATGAGCGAAAAATGTGACTTGGGACAGATTTTTTTTCCACAGCTTTTGCAGCCTCCCCGTGGTCATGTGATCATAATTCAGAGAACTGAATTCATACTTAACGATGGTCGCTGTGTCACGCGATTCTTTTTTTTGGCGACTTAATGAGGAAGCCAGATTCCCTCAAAAACCGGGTTACTAACTGAACCAGCTGCAGTGATTCACTTAACAACTGTGGCAGGAGAGTTCACAAAACGGGGCAAAACTCCGAAGAAGAAATGTCTCGCTTAACGACAGAAAATTTGGGCTCCATTGTGGGTCGTAACTCGAGGACTACCTATAAATGACTGAACTCGCAAACAAAACTCCGTTTCCCTTGAGGAATGCCACCTTAAGAGAATCGTTTCTTTCTCTCTCTCTCTCTCTCTCTCTCTCTCTGTGTCCCCCCCCCCCCCCGAGTTATAGACAGCAGCATGAAAAATTTCAAAGCGTTCTTCCGTTGGCTTTATGTAGGTAAGAAAAACGGTCGTAATTCTAAATACTTCTTTTTTTTTTTCTCCCCTTAACTTTCTCTCTTACCTGGTTGGACTCTTAAAAAGCTGGTTTCAAAGCAAGAGCTGCACAGCTTTCTTGGGCTCAGTTGATCTAAGCAAAGCTTGAACCGTTACGAACCGGCTGAATCCCATCCCTGGATCTAAGTTAATGGTGGGTTGTGCCAACGAGAAGGCAGTGATGTGTCTACACGATGGCCTTTATAGCTTCTACCCCTTCGGTTCAGTTACCAATTATAATAGAATACAGAATAGGATTCTGTATTTATTAATTAATTAATACATAAATTATAATAAATAAACAATTCTCAATTTAGAACTATTCTTTTTTTTTGGTAGTAAAGTTTTTTTTTTTTTTTTTTAAACACACAAACAAACATACAATGCATCTTTTCTGAACAGAATATTGGCCCGGTTTTAAATTTACACAAATTTTTGTTCATCTTTAACACAATTTTATATATAATTTTTCTCATATCATTTATTTTCTCTTAATTCTAAGAAACCAATAGTACCCTTCATCTTAATTTTTCATCATCATATAGTTCATTTTTTTTCTCTTCCCTCCTTAAAATTTGAACCCCTAAATTTGAGTTCACGTAACATAATACAATCCCCGGTTATTACCTTAAATTCCCTTATTCCAATCTCCAATAATTCTTTTATCAACTATTCCAAATAATACATTTCAACAATTGAGCATATTTAATAAAAATCAATTAAGTATCACTCTTACTCCAATACCTCTACATTTAGATTCATGTAACATAATTCAATTCCCAAGTCGCTATTCTCTAACATTGATATGCAGTTAATTCTCAGTTTAGAACTCTTCTTTTAGGGCTGTTGAAAGTTACAAACGGCACTGGAAAAAGTGACGTATCCCCGTTTTTCACACTTATGCCCATTGTATCATCTGCATCAGTCATGCGATCAAAATTCGGGCACAATTCAGGCTTTGTTTATGAAAGTTGCAAAATCAAAGGAGGGAGCCAGATTCGCTGCCACGATTCGTTTAACGACGGTGGCAATAAAAGCCGTCAAAAAGGGGCAAAACTCCCTTCACAAAATGTCTCTCTGAACAACAGAAATTTGGCTGGCCGTAGATCGAAAACTCCCTGTTTTCTGCTTTATTTTTATTTTATTTTTTTCAGCCATGCTTCGAATGTCTGAAGACCCCGTTCCTCCTGAATTGAACAAGGTAATCATCGTTTATGCGCACATATGAGAGGCTTCTAACATTTCTTGTCCTTCGATCTTATTATTTGTGAGTCACAAAACATTTGTGCCGTTGCAATCTTTTCTCGTGGAGCGTTTAACGAGGGCTCGCAGAATTCCTACCCATTTAATGCGTCTGGTAACATTCCTTCCCTAAGTGACGGGCAGAACCACAGAATTACAGAATCACAGAGTTGGAAGGGACCCCGGAGGTCTTCTAGTCCAACCCCCTGCTCAAGCAGGAAACCCAAGTCAGGGCAGGACAAGAAGCAACGGGTGGAAACTAATCAAGGATTCTGCACTTGGCGCAGAAGAGTTTTGCCAACACCGCAGGGTTTCCTGCTTAAGGAGGGGGTTGGACTACAGGACCTCCAAGGTCCCTTCCAACTCTTAATATTCTATTCTGTTCTGACGGGGACAGTTTTGAGAGCTTTTATTTCAGGACCAAAGTGCTGAAACAAACTTGAAGACTGTAGGAGTGAATGAAATGTTACTCATTTTAATGTGGTGCAGAAGTGTTTTACAGCTCTGAGTTCTTCTGACTTTTCTAAACATCTCCCAGGCCAGCTATCCACACAACTCTCCAAACCTAATCACGTCTACCTATTAGACTTCTTATTTTTTGAGCCCTCGAAATCAGAATCTAGCAAGTAATTGAGAAACTATAGTTCCCGGTGGATGGGCAACACACCGTTTTGACACTTGAGAGGCTTTCTAACGTTCTTTTAGTCACGTTGTCATTCGTAATTCACCCGGAGTCATATCGTTTTCGTTTCAGTTTGGTTTATTGATTAGCCCATGGGCCAGATCAAAGTGCAGAGTTCCAAACACAAATTACGACTAAAATCCGATAAAGAAAACAATTTAAAATGAAATTGGAATAAAACAAAGTTTAAAATCAAGGTTGACTCAGCCTTCCATCCTTTCTAAGGTGGGTAAAATGAGGACCCAGTTTGTGGGGGCAATAAGCTGACTTTGTGTAAATATACAAAAGTATGAAGGCTATTGCTTAACGCATTGTAAGCCGTCCTGAGTCTCCAGAGAAGAGCGGCATATAAATAAAATTTAAAAAAAAATGAAATTGGAATAAAACAAAGTTTAAAACGAAATTGGAATAAAACACAATTTAAAACAAAATTGGAATAAAGCACAGTTTAAAACGAAATTGGAATAAAATACAATAATTTAATATAGGGATAAATGAAATATGATAAAATTATATTTCGGTGTCACCCCTACAATCAGTGGTGGGTTTCAAAATTTTTTATACTGGTTCTGTGGGTGTGGCTTGGTGGGCGTGGCATAGCTTGGTGGGCGTGGCAGAGGAAGGATACCGTAAAATCCCCATTTCCACCCAATCAGCTGGGACTCAGGAGGCAGAGAATAGATGGGGGCGGGGCCAGTCAGAATTTTTACTACTGGTTCTCCGAACTACTCAAAATTTCCGCTACCGGTTCTCCAGAACTGGTCAGAACCTGCTGAAGCCCACCTCTGCCTACAATTTACCCCCATCAGTCCCACCTATGCCGATCTCAACCAAACCATTTTGCTCAAGTACTGTGCTCTATTAAATGTTGTTTTCAAATTCTGGATGCTCGTAAGGTAAGTTGTTTTGCTATGGGGATCCCAATGGATCACTCGTTTAGTATATAGACCGAGGTACCTGTGTCTCACCCCTTATACAAGCAACAATCAAATAGGATGTGAGCCAGATCCTCTGCCTCTGCTGTTGTTCTGCCCCAGCTATGGACCCCAAAGAATGCAGCACACACAAAGTCTGTACAAACCTTAGTTTACTAAATTAAGTCGGTCTTTTTCAAACAAAGGCTGTTAATTAACTTTCTTAACAGCCTACAAGAATCCAAAGAATAAATAATCGTAATCTTACTAGGGTTGGCAGAAAGCCCAGAAACAATTTGCAGAGAACTAAGATCAAGACGCGAAGGAGAGTGAACTAAAGTTGTTCCCTACAAATTGCCTCAGTCGGTGTTCTTTCTTAAATAGGCTAAGGGAGTGGCCAATTAGCCCCAAGCCTTACTCTCGAGGAGACCTCCCCCTGAGTAACCCCACCTGCCTTTTGGCAGCTCTGCGCGCCCGTGCATCAAGAAGAGGCTCCTCCTCTTCTTCCTCTTCACTTATAGGAGCTTCTGGAGGTTCTGAAGGCCCTGGCTGAGTCCCCGCCTCTGGCACCACATGTTCTCCAGCCTCCTCATTGTCCGACTCGAGTGCCAGCTGCACAGGCTGCTGGTGCAGCACCACACCAGCCTCCTTGCTGTCTGAATCAGCTACTAGCTGCACAGGCCGCTGACGGGCCACAACAGCCGTTCCGCAAATGCAGAGATGTCCATTATAGGGTATAGAATGAAATCTCCCATAATGGAAATCTCCAAGTTACAATGATTGGACATTAGTGGTTAATTTGAAAGTTACGGCTTTTTTTCCTATCCTTTTACAAAGAAGATACAAACCACCTCAAACTTATTAGAGTATCTCTCCAGTGCAACAACTCAAATTCAGTTCCTGACAGTTGCTTTTCTCACACGGGTGTTAAATTCCATTTCTTCCAAGCTTCAAACAGTTCCTTCATAAACGAAACATTAAAATATTCTTTTAAACTTGCCAGTCAAACTATTCTTAGAAAATGATTCGTTTTGGCCCTCTTAAAAGCCGGCTTTTGGTTCAATATAAAAGCAGCCGAAAGGATTTTAGGATTAGCTTAATTATGTTTTTTTTTCTTACGTTTCCTTTTCAAAATATTATTGCATTACTGCTCTGGGTTGTTGTTTTGTTTTTCTGTCCCAAGTTGTTTGAAAATGTCATTCCGGCAGTTTGTTGGTTTGCAGAATTGTGACGGCTGTTGGTTTCGGCTGTGCTGTGTTTGGTGTAGACGCGTGAAGTGTAAATTTATGGTGGTAGTGATTTGTTGTGTTCCTTCTTCTCAAAGATGACTCAGAAGGACATTACTTTCGTGGCTGATTTTCTCACGGAGCACTTCAATGAAGTAAGCTTTCTATTTTATTTTTATTTTTTATTTTATATTTGCTTTATTTTAGAAAAGAATTAAAATAGAATATAGAATATACAGAATACAGAATACAGAATAGAATATAGAACCCTGATGGCGAACCTATAGTACGCGTACCACCGGCGCCACACAGAGCCATGTCCCCTGGCATGCCAGCTCAGCTCTGGCGCCGATCAGCTGATTTTCGGGCCTTCTGGGCCCACCAGAAGTAGGGAAACAGGCCGTTTCCTGCCTCCAGAGGGCCTGGCGGGGGGGAGAGAGGCCCGTTTTTCTCTCACCTGGCTCCAGATCCTCTCTATGCATCTGGGGAGAGCGAAAACAGCCTTCCCCATCTCCTCGGAGACCCTCTCTAGAAGTCTCTGGAGGCTGGGGAAAGCAAAAAAACGTCACTTCCTGTACAACCGGAAGTTGAGAAACAGGCCATTTCGGGCCTCTGGAGGGCCTCCGAGTGGGTGGAGAAGGCTATGTCTCCACCCTCCCCAGATGCATAGAGAGGATCTGGAGCCAGGTGAGAAAGAAAAACGGGCCTACCGGGCCATCGCGTGCCAGGAGCGGGGGGGGGGGGGGGGGGGGGGGCACGGGGGGGGGGGTGGGGCGCATAGAATTATTGGTTTGGGCACCCACATGTGCAAACCTCCCCCGCCCTTCCTGGCATGCGATGGCAAAAAGGTTAGCCATCACTGATATAGAATGTAGAATGTAGAATATAGAATAGAATGCAGAACAGAACAGAATAGAATAGAGGTGGAAAGGACCTTGAAGATCTTCTAGTCCAACCCCATGCTCAAGCAGGAGACCCTATACCAGTGATGGCTAACCTTTTTGCCGTTGCGTGCCAAAAGCGTGGGGGCGTCATGCATGTGCGTGCCCACACCCATAATTTAATGTGCCCTGCCTCCCTGCGCATGCACGCACGACCCTCCCTCCACGCTCCCCACGCTTTTGGCATGTGATGGCATGCTGGGCCAGGTAAGGCCTGTTTTTGTCCTCCCCAGGCTCCAGAGGTTTTCTTGGAGCCTAGGGAGGGCGAAAACAGCCTTCCCCATGCCTCCGGAGGCCCTCCGGAGGCCGGAAACAGCCTGTTTCCCAACTTCCGGTGGGACCGGAAGGCCCGAAAATCAGCTGGCCAGTGCGCGTATATGCACTGGAGCTGAGCTAGCGCAACGCTCGCGTGCCCACAGATATGGGCACAGGTTCGTCATCACAGCCCTAGACCATTTCAGACAAGTTGCTTTCTAGTCTCTTCTTAAAAATCTTCAGTGACGGAGCGCCCACGATTTCTGAAGGCAAGCTATTTTATTTTATTTTTTTGCAGGTATTTTCATGGCAAGGAAGGTTTTTTTTTTTCCTCTTTCAAAAGAGCATGTTCAGGTCATCTCGACGTAGCTTAACATTTATTTATGCCACTTCCCTTGAAGCTATTCCCCCCCACCCCCAATTATACTGTACCGCAGAGTGCCCTAAAACCCTTAGCAACTTTCAAGACGCTTTTATTTCATTGAGCCGGGCTGGCCTAATCTTTTAAAAATACATTTTTAATTTTAATTGTTAATTCGTAATTTTAACTGTTTTAATGGGGTAGTTTCATTTTAACTTGATGTGGGCCAAAATATTTAATATCTTTTAAAATTGCTTTTAAATTTTATATGAGTATGTTTTAGCTGGCTGTACACCGCCCTGAAGGGCGGTATATAAATTAAATTAATAAATAATAAATAAATAAGATGCATGGATTTAAAACTCCCACCATTCCTCAGGCAACATGGCTGGCTAGGGAATTCTGGGACTCGAAATCCACATATCTAAAACGTTTCCAGGACAGAGAGTGCATAGGATTATTAAAACCCAATACAATGGCATGATATCATCGTTGATTGATTAAACGAACGTTGGCGACTAATCCGAATTCCCAGCCAAGAGTTTACTACTGATAGAGAAGTCTCAGGATTTAAAACAGTTGCTTCCCCGTTCTCCTGCCCTCTTCACTCTTTCCTTTCTAGGCACCTGAGCTCTACAATCGAAAAGGGAAATACTTCAACGTGGAGAGAGTTGGGCAGGTAAGGTGTCAGTCGTTGCATTGAGTGACGGCCTGGGTCCCGGAGTTCTTGAGACCAGCTTTGACTTTCCACAAGGAAGTCTGCGGTCCGTGAAGCGGTCTGCAATTTTGGAGTCATGTTACGTACACTTTTTCCCCGTGTCGAGAAAAACCCCTGGGCATGGGTGGGTTTGCGTGGGATTTGCACCAGAGGTTGGCTTCAAATCCTGTCACTACCGGTTCGCCCAGCACCGGGGATGTGAGCGCACACCATCCGCGCATGCATGCGACATCAAACAACTCAGAAATTCGCTCGCGAGTTCTGTCCACACATGCGTGCTGCATCAAAACCACAGCGATATACGACGGGATTGCGCCCACGGGTCACTATTACCGGTTCCCCTGAACCGGTCTGAACCAGCTGAATACCACCTCTGATTTGCACAATGGATCCCTGCCATATCTATGAATAAAACAGAATGATGATCTCTTCTTGCAAGATGTAGGGTGGTAGCCTCAAATCTTACGAGGTAGGACAGTCTGGAGATTTGAGATACAGGTAGTCCTCCACTTACGACAGTTCACTTAGTGATCGGGCAAAGTTGCCACCGCACTGGGAAAAAAATGACTTAGGACCGTTTTTCACACTTAGGGCCGCTTTTCAAATTTACAACCATTGTTTTTCACACGGCGGAGTATCCCCGCAGTCACATGATCAAAATTTAGACGCTCGGCAACTGACTCATGTTTATGACGGTTGCAGTGTCCCGTATGTGTAGGGGGTGTCATGTGACCTTCTGACAAGGAAGGTCAGTGGATTCGCTAACTAACTTAGTCATTAACTTAGCAACTGCAGTGATTTACTTAAGAACTGTGGCAAGCAAGGCCGTAAAATGGGGCAAAGCTCACTTAACAAACATCTCACTTAGCAACATAAAATTGGAGCTCCATTGTGGTCGTAACTCGAGGACTAGCTGTATATTTTTTAAACGTGAGGAAAATTCGCCACCCCCCTACAGTCACGTGATCAAAATTCAGAGGCTCGGAAACTGACTCGTAGTTACGACGGTCGCAGTATCCCGGGGTCACGTGATCCTCTTTTGCGACCTTCTGACCAGCAAAGTCCAGGGGGAAACCTGATTCCCTTAAAACATCTGGGTTGCTCACTTAACCGCACCAGTGATTCTTTTAACGACAGCGGCAAGAAACGTCGTACAATGGGGGCAAACCTCCCTGAACAAATGTCTCGCTGAACGAAACAGAAATTTTTTAGGCTCAACGGTGGTCGTACGTCGAGTGGCGCGGTGGCCTAGAGGTGGCGCTCTCGCCTCACAATCAGGAGGCTGTGAGTTCGATCCTAGGTAGAGGCACGATGGGCACAATGAGAATATATCTGCTGAACAAAACTCCGCATTGGCGACAGGGAAGGGCATCCGGCCAGTAAACACTCAGCTCCATTCAGTTGCTCAGATTCCACCACCCCCTTCCCTCAAGGGATCATGGGGTCATTAAAAGAGAACGATGAATGACGGCCGTACGTCGAGGTCTATGTGGAGTAGATTTAAATGGATGCGTCCAGGAGTGAAACGAGATTTTGTGAACGCAACACCGCCGCTCATAGTGGCTTTCTCCAGCGGCAAGGCCGAAGGGACCAGAGCATGCACATTCGGGGCATAAAATGTGTCCCTTAATGAACAACTCTCAGTCACAAGGCACAATCGTAGTTGCGAGTGAGTTTCACGGAGCAAAGGTTTACAGCCGTTTCTGATAAATTGTTCCACTCGGCAAAGATAACAGACCGGTTGGAGGAAAGCTGCGATAAACAGATTGAAGACTGAGCCATAAACCACTTTTTGCAAAGGTTTTTACAGCAAAAAAACTCCTGGACCTGTTGAAAGCTTTTTCTGTTTCCCGGTTGAAAAGACGAGAGGGGAGGAAAAAAAACCAGAGCTGACATTTTATTATTTTTGCAAATCGAGAGAAAAACTAACAGTCCAGGCATTTCTCCCTTCTCCCTCCCCCTCCGCGATACTTATTAAAACCATTTTCTTTTTTCCAGTACTTAAAAGATGAAGACGACGATCTTGTCTCTCCGCCTAACACACATGGAAACCAGTGGTTTAATTTCCTTCAAAATAGTAACGGTCTTAAAGGTACGGTACGGTTTTCATTTGGAGATAATCGACTGTGTTAAAACTTGGTGAATTCGTAAACGATTAATTCACCGTCTTCCATTTTGGAAGGAGGGTAAATAGATCTGGATTGTCTCTCTCACATTTCTCCCCACACACTTTTCAAGTGCTAATTCAATGCGCTGCGGTCCCCACACTTTGGGCACGTGATGGCACAATGGGCCCGGTAGGCTCGTTTTTCAGCTTCGCCAGGCTCCAGAGACTTTCTAGGAGCCTGGGGAGGACGAAAACTGCCTTCCCCACACACACTCTGCAGGTCCTCCGGAGGCCGGAAACGGCCTGTTTCCCGACTTCCAGTGGGCCTGGGAAGGCCCGAAAATCAGTTGGCTGGCACGCGCATACCTGCTGGAGCTGAGCTAGGCCATCGCTCATGTGCCCACAGATACGGTGCCACAGGTTCACCATCACGGTTCTAGAGTCTCAACATCTTTTTCATAGCGTGGTGACCAAAACTGGATGAAGTATTCTAGGTGTGGCTTTATATATAAGACATTCCAGAGTCTCAACCACAAATGAATTCTGTGAATCCTTCGATAGGTTTACCGAGCAACGGATACTCAGTGCTCAAAACAGCAGGGAGTTTGGTTATCGGCGGTTGTGATTTATTTGGAAAGCAAAAATAATAATAATAATAATAATAATTACCGTTTTCTTCTGAAATGCCTTTACAACAAGTAAATAAAAATTAATATTCAATCCCTGGTTTGAGAAAAGCTCCTTCTGTTCATGGGAGGAATGGAGCAAGTGCAACTTTTCGTCAGCAAAACCCCAGCTTGTTGCACGCACTTTTAATAAACAGATTAAATTCCAGAAGTGCGTCTTGAGTTATTGTACATTTTGGTACTTGACCTCATTGTGCAACTGAGATTAATTTTGAAAGTGGAACCGCTCTCTCGCTCTACAGTGAGACCTGAAGAAAGTTCAGAGTAGGAAAAATAATAGAATAGAATAATGACTTTATTGTGTCTTTGAGTGTACACTAATCGGCATACATTAAAATAATAGAATAGAATAATGACTTTATGGTGTCTTTGAATGTACACTAATCGGCATACCTTAAAATGAAATTCAGTTGCATATCTGGTAAATACAATCTAGTATTTACCAGACATACAAATGCAGTCTAGTAAATAACGGACATACTACGTAGAGACAGAACAAAACTCCGCATTGGCGACAGGAAAGGCATCCGGCCATTAAAACACTCTGCTAGCTCCATTCAGTTGCCCAGACTCCACCCCCCCTGCAAAGGATTATGGGGTCATTAAAAGAGGATGATCCTGCGTAGAGATAGAACTAAATATGGCTAATTATTGGACAGAGGAATTGAATACAGAATAACAAGAGTTGGAAGGGATCTTGGAGGTCTTGTAGTCCAACCTGCTTCTCAAGTAAGAGACCCTATTCCATTCTGGGCAAATGAATGTCCAATCTCTTGTTGAAAACATCCGGTGATGGAGCATCCACAGCTTCTGAAGGCAAGTCCTTCCACTGATTAATTGTTCTAACAGTCAAGAAATTACTCCTTAGCTCAAAGTTGGATCTCTCCTTGATTAGCTTCCACCCATGGTTTCTTGTTTTGCCCTCAGATGCTTTGGAGAACAAGTTGACCTCCCTTTTTCTGCGAAAGCTCCTTAGATATTGGAAGACATGCTATCATGTCCCCCCTTGTCCTTCTTTCCATTAAACTAGACCAAGAGTTGGCAACCTGTGGCTCTGAAGCCACATGTGGCTCTTTCATCCCTCGGCTGCGGTTCCTTGTCGCCGGTCGGCTCCACAATTGATAGAGCTTTCAGTTACGACAAGTAAAAAAAAAAATTGGACACCACGCTAGGAGGAGACTCTATGGTGGTGGGGGTTAGGGTTAGGTTTGTGGGGGGAATAGGACTTCTGGTCAGCAGAGGAAAAAGGACACCACGCTAGGAGGAGACTATGATGGGGGGACCGGATTTCCGGTCGGCTCCAGAATTGAACAGGGGGCTTCCAGTTAGGATCTTGGTAGCTCTTTGAGTGTTTAATGTTGCCGATCCATGAACTAGACATACCCAATTCCAGCAACCGTTCTTCCTATGTTTTAGCCTCCAGTCCCCTAATCCTCTTTGTTGCTCTTCTCTTCACTCTTTCTAGACTCTCAACCGTTAGGCTAAGATATGAGTTGAACTGTTAAGGGGGAGGAGAGAAAGAGGGAGAGAGGAGAGAAAGAGGGAGATAGGAGAGAAAGAGGGGGGGGGAGAGAGCCATGGAGAGAGACAGAGAGAGAGAGAGAGGGAGGGAGAAGCGGAGAGAGGGAGAGGGAGGGAAAGAGAGAGCCAGGGAGAGAGGAGAGAAAGGGAGAGACAGAGAGAGAAAGAGGGGGAGAGAACCATGGAGAGAGAGAGAGAGAGAGGAGAGACAGACACAGAGAGAGAAGGAGGGAGAAGGGGAGAGAGGGAGATGGAGAGAGAGCCAGGGAGAGAGGAGAGAAGGGGAGATGGAGAAAAAAAGGGGGAGAGACAGCCACGGAGACAGAGAGAGAGAAAGGAAAGACACATAGTGAGAGAAAGAGGAAGAAGGGGAGAGAAGGAGAGAGAGCCAGGGAGAGAGGAAAGAAAGGGAGAGACGGAGGGGGAAAGAGCCACGGAGACAGAGAGAGGGAAAGGAGAGAGTTTGGCTAGCGTGCTGAAGAAGTGCCTTTTAAAGTTTTTCAGAAGAACTGGCCCATAGCAAACAATGGTTTTGCTTAACGATTGTGGTATTCGCTTTGTGACCGCCGCAGAAAGGTAGTCAAAACAGATCAGGTTATTTTATGACTGTCGAGACTTAAGCACCGTCCACTAGGGTCATAAGTCAAGGACCATCTAATTTGTTACAGAGCTGATTTTTGCTTATGTTGACACACCGGTCGTCTTCCATAAAGTATTCAGTAATAGAAAACGTGTTTTATTAAAAATGCAGCCTTTTCTTGCGGGTCTTGTTAATTTGACTTTTTTTTTTTTAATGTCACTTAGAAAGCCCGTTGCTGTTTCCATACTACCCTCAAAAATCACTGCATTTTGTAAAGAGGAGAATGGAAAGGATCATTGATCAGTGTCTCCAAAAGCCAGCTGTGAGTATCCAGAAGTACATCACATTTGGGTATGGCAAGCCATCGCATGGATCTCGGCTGTGTTTCAATATAGATAATTTTATTATGGTCTCTCTCTCTTTCTCTCTCTCTCTCTCATCTCTGTCTACTTATCTATCTACCTCTCTGTATCTGTCTATCTCGTCTCTCTCTATCATCTGTCTGTCTGTCTGTTTATCTATCTTGTCTCTCTCTGTCTCTCTATTATCCGTCCGTCCATCTGTCTGTTCGTCTGTCCATCCATCATCTATCTATCTATCTATCTATCTATCTATCTATCTATCTATCTACCTTTCTCTCATCTCATCTCTGTCTATTTATCTATCTACCTCTTTGTCTGTCTGTCTGTCTCTATCTATCATCTCTCTATCATCTGTCTGTCTGCCTGCCTGCCTATCTATTTATCTATCTAGCCATCCATCCATCCATCCATCCATCTTATCTTATCTATCTATCTATCTATCCATCCATCCATCCATCCATCCATCCATCCTATCTAATCTATCTAATCTAATTAATCTAATCTAATCTAATCTAACTATCTATCATCTTATTACCCTTATCTGTCCGTCCATTTATTATCCTATTTTTCTGTCCGTCTGTCCATCCATCCATCCATCCATCCATCTATCTATCATCTACCATCTACCATTTACCTACTTACCTACCTACCAACCTACCATCTATCTGGATGCTTTACTTAAACTCATGGTTTTTATTAGTGTTGAATATCAGTGTTTGCCTGACCTCCGTAGTTGCCATACACTAAATGGATAATAAACAAGCACAGAAGGAAAGCAGAATTCATAAAAGAAGTTGTGAAATTTAAAATAGAGCAGCAGAATTGGGCTTAAAACTATGGGTCACCTGCAATCCATTGGGTTACTTTTAAGCACAGGCCTAGACATATATCTCTAAGAAATATCCTGATTTGGATCATTTATTCCCAAAGAGAGCTCAAATTCCTATTGCGGTGCCAGAGTTACTGTTGGTGCTGCGGCGGGTAATTCTTTGTATTACATACTTGTAGATTTTTTTTTAAAATTGTTCTCTTCTCCAGGATGTGATTGGGAAAACGGTCCACCAGGCGTTTTGTATGCCTTTATATAGGGCCTCCAAAAGGTAGGGGATTTTATTTTATTTTATATTGTTTAATTCTCTTAACTGCAGTTTACAGATAGTTCTTAACTTCCAACCATTAACCACTAAACATTTGTTTAGTGACTGTTAGAAGTTACAACAGCATGGAAAAAAGGCAGTTATGACCATGTTTCACACTGAGTCAATTCCTAAGCCAACAAGGGTGGCCCTTTGATGACTTCTGGGCTTCAACTCCCAGAATTCCTTGTCTTGTTCTGACTATATAAAAACCCGTACAATATTTACTTTAGTACATAAAGGTAAAGGTTCCCCTCGCACATACGTGCTAGTCGTTCCCGACTCTAGGGGGCAGTGCTCATCTCCGTTTCAAAGTCGAAGAGCCAGCGCTGTCCGAAGACGTCTCCGTGGCCGTGTGGCCGGCATGACTTAATGCCAAAGGCGCACGGAACGCTGTTCCCTTCCCACCAAAGGGGATCCCTATTTTACTACCTGCATTTTTTATGGGCTTTCGAACTGCTAGGTTGGCAGAAGCTGAGACAAGCAACGGGAGCTCACCCCGTTACGCGGCACTAGGGATTCGAACCACTGAACTGCCGGCCTTTCGATCGACAAGCTCAGCGTCTTAGTCACTGAACCACCGTGTCCATTTTACTTTACTTTAGTACATACCGTATGCCTATTCAAACTCCAGATTCTCTTCTAATTTCTTTCTTTCTTATCTTAGTGAGGATTCGACGTCTCAGCTGCTTAAGTTGCCCTTTTTGTAAGTACAAGCTTGTTTTATTATGGCCGGTTCATATATCGCATACTAGACTGTTGTTTCTCTGTGTCTCATAATACATGTGGGTATATCCATAATTCTGTATTGATTTAGATTTAGATTTAGATTTAGATTTAGATTTAGATTTAGATTTAGATTTAGATTTAGATTTAGATTTAGATTTAGATTTATTTATTAGATTTATTTTTATATTTTTATATTTATATTTATATTTATATTATTTAGATTTATATATTTAGATTTAAATTTTTATATTTATATTTATATTTATATTTATATTTATATTTATATTTATAAGATTTATATTTATATTTATATTATTTATATTTATTTATTAGATTTATATTGCCGCCTACTCGTCCATGGGAAATAAATATTTATCTATTTATTATTTTGTCATGTTTATGTAGTGTATTTATTTATTATTTTATTTATTATTTAGACTTATATGCCGCCTTATCTCCGAAAGGACTCAGGGCGGCCCACAACAATAAAACACCCAAAGTTCAATTTTTTAAAAATACCCAATAAAACTATAAAAACCATTAAAATCCTCTCTAAAACCCCTTCAGTCCAAACCGGCCAGGCGGAATAGCCATGTTTAAAGGCCACGGCGGAAAGAGCGAAGGTCAGGGGCCACCCGGAGGCCCAGGGGGAGCTGATTCCACAGGGTAGGTGCACCCACAGAGAAGGCCCGCTCCCTAGGGGTCGCCAGCTGACATTGTCTGGCTGACGGCATCCCAAGGATGCCGGGCGATGGGGAGCTGTCGCTGGCCGCAGATGGTCCACCAAATACCCTGGGTGTAAGCCATGTAGGGCTTTATAGGTGATAACCAGCACCTTGAATCTCACCCAGAGGGCAACCGGGTAGCCAATGCAGATCACGCAGGAGAGGTGTAACATGAGAGTGTCGGGACACTCCCGTCACTACCCGTGCGGCCGCATTCTGCACCAGCTGAAGCCTCCGAGTGGTCTTCAGGGGCAGCCCCATGTAGAGAGCATTGCAGTAGTCGATCCGGGAGTATATTGAAAGCGGAGACCCTTTGAAAGCTGTACACAAATTTCATTTTAATTTATGGACGATTAGTGTACATTAAAAGTGAAAACAAAGTTATTCTGAGTCTAAGTTCTAAGTCTAAATCAATGATGCTGTTGTGGCCTGTCGGCCACCGGCCCTTCCAGCAGCCGAATCAGAGGAGGAAGAGGAGGAGATACGGGAGTCAGGGTCAGCATCAAGGCAACCTGAGAGCTCCGAGGGGGGAAGAGTGAATAGAGCTGGCAGAGAGAGAGATGGAGGCGGAGCCTGGGCCGTCCGTCAACCCTCAAATGGAGAGTCAACAGCCCCGAGGTCTGGAGGTGGCTGATGAGGAAGAGGAGGAACAGCTGAATCCAGTGCCTGATGCTCAGATGCACAGAAGGCAGAGGAGAGGAGAGCAGTGGAAATCTATGGGCTGGTCCTTGGGATGGAAGAGCCACCGCTACTAGCGAAGCCCCACCCTAGCTCTGGGGATCAGAGACAGTGGACGGAGATGAATAAATGTGACAGACAACTATTCGTCTCCCATCCGGACAGACTTGTTATCCTGCGATGAGAGAGAAATTTTTTTCCTGGGCTGCTGGCACTCCTAATAAGGGAATCTTTGAGTTCACTTCAGAGCGTTTGTCGTATTTGGGGAGCTAGGTCAGAACAGATGCTTAGTTGCTAATAAAGGATCAAAATTGCTTTTGCAGGTGGCACGACAAATCGTACAATTTGCACTATGTTCTATTCACGATGTTAGAGAACTCGGTGTCCAAACTCTACATTCTGCGGAGGCATACGGACATTTCAAGGTAGCGTAGCACACCGAGCGTGTCTCGTTTTCTTTTTTTTTCCCCCCCAACACAATTCTGCCAAAAACATCTTTAGACACCTTCTAATAAACCGTTTTTATGTTTTTTCTGATATTTGTAGGTCCACGAATAACGGACTGCTCGCTGTGGAGTTTGGAAATTTTCTGAACAAAAGCCTTAACGAAAGTAATGAAACAAGGTTAGTCTGTGAAAACCTTCCACAACCTGACGAAGGAATGCAACGATTCGTAGAATTATAAAAATATTCAATTGTGGTGTGTTGGTTACATTGCGGCTGTTCAAAAAAGGGATAACACAGCTCTAAGAATAGAATAGAATAGAATAGAATAGAATAGAATAGAATAGAATAGAATAG